>CAJFCP010025545.1:133774-149593 GCA_904066005.1 Synergus itoensis
TGTGCGAGAAATAAATTTGATACATGGTGATTGTTTATTACATTGCTTTCGGATAATGCATCTTGTTCCTTGTGGGAAGAAATTATAACTATTCCGCCTTGTGAGCTTTTTGCTGCTATCATATTACACAATCTCTCTGTAGAAAGAGCGTCTAGGTTTGCAAATGGTTCATCTAGTATCCAAAAACATTTGGGAGAGACTAAAAGCTTTGTGAGTGCAACTCTTTTTCTCAGTCCTTTAGATAATTTCGCAGCAGGTATATCAAGATAATTTTGTAGTTCCATATGGCTAATAGCAGCATCAAGCGTCTCGATTGAATTGTAAATAGTTGTCCAAAATGTAATGTTTTCCAGAGTTGTTAGTTCATTATTTATCGCATCTAGATGTCCTATATAATTTACCATTGAATAATAAGTATGTATTTCAAGTCGAATATCAACTTGGTTACATATTACTTGTCCAGCGTTTGCATCTGCAAGACCTGCTATTATTCTAAGTAGTGAAGTTTTTCCCGCTCCATTTGTTCCAATGACGCGTAAAATAGCCCCAGGAAAAAGAGTTACTCCTAGTCCTTCAACTAAATGAAAGTGATTTCGAATGATGGCAATGTCTAGGAGAGTTAAAGTGTTATATAACATCCAAAAAATCACCAATAATATTTAAAGCCACGGGTAGGGCACTTTGGGACCCCCAACCTCCATGTTCTGCTACGACAGCAATAGCATACTTAGGGTAGTCTGACGGAAAAAATCCTGCGAACCAACCATGATCTCTATGCTGTACCTTCTCGTGTTTTTCGCCTTGCTTCTTTAATGCAATCACTTGAGCAGTACCTGTCTTACCTGAAATTTTTATTCCATCTCTATACACTCTTCTCTTGGTATACGCGGCACCAAAATGTTTATTAAAAACGCCATATAAGCCGCTACGCAAAATATCAAGATGTGAATTCCTGATATTAAGCGATTTTGCTTGTTCATTTCCATTGTTGTGAAGGATTGTAGGGGCGACTGCTGTGCCGCTAGCAACTCTTGCCATCATGGTTGCTATCTGGATTGGAGTAGCAAGAACATACCCTTGTCCTATTGATGCATTCACAGTATCACCTTGTTGCCAGGTCTGCCCAAATCTTTGTCTTTTCCAATTACGATCTGGTATCACACCAGAATTCTCAAATGGTAGCTCTATACCGCTTACTTGCCCAAGTCCCAGCAGTCCTGCAGCTTGTGCGATAGCTCCTATTCCGACTTGCAGTCCAATTGTGTAAAGGTATACATTACAGGATCCTGCAATGGCATCTTCCATATTTACAAGGCCATGCCCTCCTTTTTTCCAACAACGAAAAACACGGCCTCCTAAACTAAATGAGCCAGAACACATAATTTTTCTATTTGGATCTAGATTATTTTGTAGCGCTGCAAGCGTTGTAACAATTTTAAAAGTTGAGCCAGGAGGATATGGTATTGATATAGCTTTATTTATTAATGGATGTTCAGGATTGTTATGTATTTCTTTCCAATCCTTTAGTGATATTCCTCCCACAAATTTATTTGGATCGTATGAGGGAGTTGAATGCATGGCAATCACCTCACCACTTCTAATATCTAGTAATACAGCACTTGCACATATTTGTGATATGTATTTTGCAACTATTTTTTGTACTTCAAGAGAGATAGACAACTTAAGTGCATTTGCAGGGATTGATTTATCAATTGATATTTCTCTCACAAATTTTCCAAGTGAGTTAACTTCTATACGTCTGCTTCCTGGTGTACCAAGCAGATCTTGGTTAAAAGTTTTTTCTACACCATTTTTCCCAACTTGAAATTCTTGATAATTTTTAATTGCTGCGTTTGACACCTCCTGAGCATTCGGTTTTGATATATAGCCTGTAATATGGGCTATATCATCTCCTATTAAATATATTCTCTTTTGTTCTCTTATTACCTCGATTCCAGATAAATCAACAGATTCTTCTATCTTTGCTATATCAGACCATACTATGTTCTTCATTATTACAGTTTGGCCACGCTCTGAAAGGTTTCGCATTATATTCTCGATTGCTTTATCTGAGATCTGATGTTTAATTCCTAAAATTTCATATAGCTTGATAATAATTTGCTTTGCTCTCTTTTGTGGTACACTGTCAAGAACTGCTTTGTACGATAGTTTATTGCTTATAAGTTCTTTATTATTACGATCTAGAACCACTCCTCTCAGTGGCGCTGTGATTATTAATTTTATTCTGTTATTATCTGCTAGTACTTCATATTTCTTTGACTCAATTAATTGTAGATAATAATATCTTGAGCAAAGTCCTCCTAGCATCGCAGTTTTGATCGCGCCGATAATTAGAGCTCTACGTGAGAAAATTCGTGTTTTATTATGCCTGTCGCACATCTTCAAGCTTCATACATTTTGTGAGCATAATGTGCATTGGCACATAAAGAAATATAGGGCAGAGGACAACAAATTGCCAATATTTAATACTAAATACTATCTGTCTATAGATGAAGCTTAACATTACCTCATGTAGGGTAGCTACAATAGTAATAGAAATAGTGAAGAAGATAAAGGCTGTTGTTGCACTTCTATCGTTTGTAATTTTCCGAATAGCATCCCCCATCGCAAGCAGAATTACAAATTCTATAGCAGAGCACCCGACATTATGATCAGCTATTAAATCTTTTATAAATCCAAATATTGCAAGCTCAGTATATCCAATTGCTGATTTCCATGTTGCAAGGAAAAATATACTAATCATTAATACACCTAATATGCTAAAATGTAATTCTGGTGAAAGAGGTAGATATAAGACTAATATCTGCAGCATGATCAAAATGTATGCCTTACATTTTATCTTCCATCTCATATTTGTTTTAGATGTTAAGCTAGGGACTATTGCGTACATGTTGAGTTTATTCAGAAAAATAAAAAAGCATATGACTCTTGTTAATCTTATGTTTGGGACATATATTAATTAATCAAAGAATAAAAGGCAAAGTTATTATGAATATAAAAATAGGGCATGATATGTACCCAGTATTGCCGCTGCGTGATTTGGTGATGTTTCCAAAAATGATAGTTCCTTTATTTGTAGGGAGAGACAAGTCCGTTAAGGCTCTAGAGAGAGCTGCGGTTACTGGTAGTGTATTGCTTGTTGCACAAAAAGACCCAAACAAAGATAATCCGAAGTTTAAAGAAATATATAAAGTAGGTGTCCTGGCCAAGATTTTACAACTTATGAAGTTGCAGGATTCAACAATAAAGATACTTGTAGAAGGTGTAAATAGAGTAAAAGTATTGAAGTATGAGGTTGAAGATAGTTGTTTAATAGCTGAAGTCACCTCTTTTGAGGATGTTTTTTATGATAATAGTACTAAAGAGGCGGTAGCAATTAGACGATCTTTGTTTGAGCAGTTTTTTGAGTATGTTAAAATAAATAAACGCATTAGCGAAGAAGTTGTATCAAATATCAATAAAATTGCTGATGACGCGGCATTTTGTGATGCAATTAGCTCACATTTATTGCTTCCTGTCGAGAAGAAGCAGGTTTTGCTTGAATCCAATAATGTTGGAAAAAGATTAGAGCGCTTGCTGATTTTCATAAATGCTGAAATAGAGCTGCTAAAGGCGGAAAATAGAATTAAGACCAGAGTTCGCAATCAAATAGAAAAAAATCAGAAAGATTATTACTTAAATGAGCAACTCAAAGCGATTCATAAAGAGCTTGGAGAAGAGGATTTTAAGGAAGAATTTAATGATATAGTGAAGAAGATTAAGCGCACCAAACTTTCAAAAGAAGCAAGAAAGCGTGCTGAATCTGAGTTAAAAAAACTTAGGATGATGAATCCAATCTCTTCAGAAGCAACGGTCATTAGAAACTATCTTGACTGGTTGCTTACAATTCCTTGGCAAATATTCTCACCTATCAAGAAAGATTTAGAGGCTGCTGCTGAGCTTTTGGATCAACAGCATTATGGCCTTGAGAAGGTCAAAGAGAGAATACTTGAGTATTTAGCCGTACACTTGCGTACGGATGACTTGAATAGCCCTATTTTATGTCTTGTTGGGCCGCCAGGTGTTGGTAAAACTTCACTTGCAAAATCTATTGCCGAGACCACAGGAAGAAGCTTTGTAAAGATCTCACTTGGTGGCCTCAGAGATGAAGCGGAAATCAAGGGGCATAGGAGAACTTACATAGGGGCAAGACCTGGTAAACTGATTCAGGGCCTTAAGAAGGCAAAAACTAGCAATCCTCTTATGCTATTAGATGAAATAGATAAGATGGGTCATGATTTTAGAGGAGATCCTGCATCTGCGCTGCTTGATATACTAGACCCTGAACAGAACAAAACCTTCAACGATCACTATTTAGAAGAGGATTATGATCTGTCAAAAGTGATGTTTGTGGCAACTGCAAATAGTATGGATCTTCCAATACCACTTATAGATAGATTAGAAGTCATTAGGCTTTCAGGTTATACAGAAGATGAAAAGCTTGAGATTGCAAAAAGGCACTTAATCCCAAAACAATCTAAGGCACATGGCTTGAGGGAAAATGAAATATCATGGGATGATTCTGCAATCTTAAAAATAGTTAGGCATTACACGCATGAAGCCGGCGTAAGAAGCCTGGATAGGGAAATTGCGAAAGTTATCAGAAAAGTAGTAAGAAAATCTATG
Organism: Synergus itoensis; assembly: GCA_904066005.1. NCBI lineage: Eukaryota > Metazoa > Arthropoda > Insecta > Hymenoptera > Cynipidae > Synergus > Synergus itoensis. The sequence goes on from CAJFCP010025545.1 coordinate 138,461, forward strand.
TCATCTGACGATAAAGCTTTCCAAGTTATAGTCGATGAAAATAATATCAAAGATTTTCTAGGACCCATAAAGCACACTATAGGTGAAACTACTAAAGGCTCAAGGGTTGGGATTACTAACGGTCTTGCATATACTGAAGCTGGTGGTGATTTGCTAGCAATTGAGGCTCTTGTCTTCCAAGGGAAGGGTGAAATGAAGATTACAGGAAAGCTAGGTGACGTTATGAAAGAGTCTATTCAAGCTGCTGTAAGTTATGTCAGATTTAATGCCGTTGAATTCGGAATTAAACCTGAAATCTTCAAAGATGTGGATGTGCATGTCCACGTTCCAGAAGGTGCGACCCCCAAAGATGGGCCTTCTGCTGGTGTTGGTATGTGTATATCAATCGCATCTGCCCTGACTGGTATTCCAGTGCGTAACGATGTTGCGGTAACAGGCGAAATGACACTAAGCGGAAAAGTGCTTGCAATTGGTGGTTTGAAAGAAAAGCTGCTTGCTGCGTTGCGTGGTGGCATTAAAACTGTAATGATTCCAAATGAAAATGTTAGAGATCTTGAAGAAGTGCCAGAAAAAGTGAAATCTGGCATGAAGATTGTTCCTATCAGCTCACTAAAAGAAGCGCTTGATATCGCACTAACAGAGCCATTTAAACAAAACGATCCTTCAGGAGGTATGGGCAATCTGATCTCCGCTCAGACGCCTCATCGTATTGAAGAAGTTCGTATCTCTTCTCATTGATCTGAAAGTTGCCCATGAAATGCGCATATATAAAGGATTATGACATTTGCTTGGGCAGAGCCCCATTGCCGATTCCAGAAGCAGAAGAGATCTTAATCAAAGTTGAGGCAATCGGCCTCAACAGAGCAGATATCTTGCAAGTTCAGGGAATGTATCAAAGCAGGGAAAGTTTTTCTTCGGAATCCAAGCTTGAAATACCAGGACTTGAGGTGTCAGGTTTTTGTATGAAAACCGGCAAAAGAGTTATGGCTCTGCTAAAGAAGGGCGGACAAGCTGAATATGTGCCTGCGCACAGATCAATGGTATTTGAAATTCCAGAAGCAATTGATTTTGTTACAGCCGCTAGCATTCCAGAAGCTATTGTTACTATTTGGCTTAATTTATACAAGCTTGGAAAGCTTGAAGTGCCATCTATAGAGAGACTGACAAGGCATCAGCAATTAAATGGCTCTGTATTAATACACGGCGGCTCAAGTGGCGTTGGGATTCTTGCCGTACAGTTCGCACTCGCATCTGGTTATAAAGTCTATACTACTGCAAGCAGCGCAGAAAAACTCAACATATTCCATGATATCTATAAAAATAACCAACAAGAGGCGTTTGTTAAGCAAAACTTGCATCTCCTTTCGTACATAGATGATTTTCACGAAATAATAAGAAAAGATGGTGGTGTAGATCTGATTTTGGATATACTTGGCGGAGAGTATTTAGAAAAAAATTTAAAAGCTCTTAAAGAGTATGGAAAGATAGTTTCAATCGCTACCATGTCTGCTCCAAAGGCTGAGATAAGTGTGGGAAGATTATTGCTTAAGAACCTCACACTGATCGGTTCAACACTGAAGTCAAAGCCAATAGAACAAAAGATTGAGCTATTTCATGGAGCAATGAAAAATCTTCTCCCACTTATTACAGAAAAAAATGTTCATGTTGTGATAGATAGTCAGTTCAAACTGGATGATATAAAGCTTGCATATGATAGGATTAAAAGTAGAAAGAATATAGGTAAAGTGGTGCTGACAGTACGTTAGATGCAAATTATTAAATATGCCGCAGGTAAATGAAGAATTGGTATGAGGCTTTAAAAAGAGCTAGGAAGAATTTGGGGCCGTGTATAATTAATACATAACAAGTGGTCTTTTTTTAGATGACAATTTTGAATTATATTAAGAGTATACCTCTTATATCACCGAGAAAAATCTGTTATTAACTCTGGTGAGCAGCGCCTATTAAAGGTGCAGAATTATAAAATTAATACTAGATGTATATTGAAAGGGGCCTAAGCATAGTTGAGCTGCTACAAATTTGTCGAGCAGAACTAACACTTGCTTTTAAAAAAACTATAGAAAGCAACGACTTCAATATAGCAGGCTCTGCTATTGATGCTGAGCTCATTGTAATGCAAGCATTAAACATCCAAAGTAGGGAGGACTTGCTAAGAAGACATTGCCAGATGGCCAGTGATTATGAGGCAAGGGTATGCTATGCACTACTAAACAGGCGGCTTCAAGGAGAGCCCATGGCTTATATAATGGGAAGAAAAGCATTCTGGGAACACGACTTTGTCGTAAGCGAAAAAGTTTTAATTCCAAGGCCAGAGTCTGAGCTTTTTATAGAAGTTGCTATGCGCTACTTTAAGAGCTGTGACAGAGATCTGAAGATTTTAGAGCTTGGAACTGGAAGCGGGTGCATCATACTTTCGCTGCTTGATATTTTCAAAAATAGCTCAGGGATAGCAGCTGACATATCTATTGATGCCATAAACGTTGCAAAGATTAACTGCAGTAATCTGAAGCTTGAATCAAGAGTAATATTTATAGAAAGTGATTGGTTTACTAGCGTTCCGAGAATAAAATTCGATATTATACTTGCAAATCCACCTTACATAGCAATTGATGAATTTCATAAGTTATCTGAAAGTGTAAGGTGTTATGAGCCAGAAAATGCCTTAACTGACTATGGCAGTGGGCTTTCGCACTACATAAAAATTGCGCAAGAAGCATCGCAATTCTTAAAGAAAGAAGGAGTTGGAATGTTTGAATGCGGCTATAACCAAGCAGCAAAGGTTGTGAAAATCATAGAGCAGAATAATTTAAAGAATTTAGAGGTGGTAGAGGATCTTGCTGGAATAGAGCGGCTTATAGTTTTTTCGGCGAATGTATAATATTTCACAAATCACATCGCAACCAACTCAACACACTACAAACAAAAGAAAGCTTTCTTTGGAACAAAAATGGAATATAATATTAAAGAAATAAAAATACTTTAAGATTATAATCAAAATCCACCGAGATTCCAAAAGAAGATATGGTATGTTTAATGTTGTTGCTAAAATTGCTGATTTAAAGCATAGCTTTTAATATTTTTATCTAATAATCTCTTAATTAACGGTAGAAAGCTTGCATATATGCTGTTTTGCGTATAGTCTAATATTAACGCATAAATAATATGAGGATTATAAATATGCTCGCTCCAATTTTACTTTTTGCCGCTTTAAATGGCGCTTATTATGCTAGATTCACTTCATTAGATGATGCAGAAACTCTGAACTCTGTATCAGAAACTACCACAATTGCAGAAGATGGAAGTGCCGTAATAGTATCAGAGCAAAAATATAAAGTCCTGAAAGAACAAGGAAGAGAATCGTGTACAAATTTTCACTTGATTTATAATTCTGAGGATAGCGAAGTCGAAATAACAGAGGCAAAAACTATACTAAATGGGAATGAATATCATGTGCCTAAAGAGAATATAGAATTTAAGCCACTTGCTAGCGCTCCGCAGGGGTTTGATCAAAAAATGCAAGCACTAATAGGGTTCCCAAATGTTGAAATTGGTGCCGAGATATACATAAAAAAAGTTGAAAAATTAAAATCAATATTTGATGGCTACTTTAATGCTAATATATTGCTTGACTATCCGCTGCAGAGCTTCAGCAGTAAATTCATCTCAAAGATTCCATTACATATCAAAGTTAATGATCCAGAAAATGTACTGAAGATCGTGATAGATAAAATTGATTCCTTTTACAAACTAGAGATATCTCTGAAGACGCCTGTATACAGAAATTTTACTGGAGAATCAGAAAAAGGCGGAATAATGAACAATGAGAAGCTAGTATTCGTTTCTCTCTCCAGTGAAAAAAATTGTGAAACGCTAAGCGATAGAATGGCGCCTCATTACGAGAAAGTCTTATCACAAAAACTTCCAACAGTTTTTGAAGATATTGCAGCAAAAGCTGCAAAGTGCCAAAATGACATAGATTTAATGAATGCAGTCACATCATTGCTAAATGAAAAAGTCAAATACATGGGAGACTGGCGCTCCATATCAGGAGAAGTTTTCCCAAGAGATCTTGAGGCAATAGCTTCTTCTCGAACAGGTGATTGTAAAGATATATCATCAAGTGCTGGTGCAATATTGCGTAGCTTAGGCTTTAAGGTTAATTCTGCGCTAGTTGCCAGAGGTTTAGATATACATCCAAATTATATAGGGCTCCCTTCTCTTGATATTTTCAACCATGCATTTCTCAAAGTGACAGCAAAAGATGGAAGTGTGTATTGGATAGACCCAACTAACGATATCAGCATGGCACAAGACACATTTCGAGACATAGCTGGAAAGGTGGCGCTTGTGCTTGATATACAAAGCCCATCTTATGAACGCGTCTCTTATGGAGACTATAATCGTGCTGTAATTTTGATGCAAAAAGATATAAAACCGCTCAGCATATCAAAAGTGCTTTGTGATATAGAGCTGTCGTTGCAAGGAGAATCTTGCATCAACATACACAGCCGCTGCTCTATATTTCTCTAACAACGCAATAAAAGATCAAGTTATCACGCAATGAAGCGGAAAAAGTCCAAATAAAAAGGATATTAATTACGTAGTGCTTCCAGATCTTAAATCTAGGATAGTAAAAGACTTATCATTTAAAATGTCTTTCTATGACACTAATTTTTTCTTCTGAATTCTGAAATAACGCGTCAAGTTCATCAAAACCTCCAAGCGGTACTTCAAAACCCAAATTGCTTTTAGAGAAAAAATTAGTGTCATTTAAAATGTCTTTCTATGACACTAATTTTTTCTCTAAAAGCAATTTGGGTTTTGAAGTACCGCTTGGAGGTTTTGATGAACTTGACGCGTTATTTCAGAATTCAGAAGAAAGAGTCACAGATATTTTAATGGCTCCGAAGAAAATAACGCACAAAATGTTATTAAAAGGAATTGTTGTACATGATCTTAATACCTTGAACTTCAGTGCTAGTAATGATTGGTTTGATTTGAGTAGAAAAATAAGTCACAATAGCCAAGGCATAGAAGTCCTTACTGAGCTAGCTATAAAGCATGCAATAATACCAAGTGAATTTACAGAAACAGAAGAATTTCAATCATTACGAGATTATTATCTGAACAATTTTGCGGACGCTTTACTGTTCGTTGAACAGTAAAGCAGTCCAGCGCAGAAGTTCAGTGTGTTTGTATATTTTAGTCTATCTGTCAAAAATTTATTTAGGCGCAAGAAGGCGCCTCCTACGCAATTTTTGGCGGATAGACTACTTATATTGCAAGATGCACTTGATATAGAATTGACAAATATATAGAATCCGTATTTTAGAAATGCAAGTAGTAGCAGTGACTATAGTCTATAATTTGCAACTGCCGGCATCGCAAAATCATAAAATTGTATTTCAAAAATTAGCAAAAGGCCGCGATTTTTAGCTAATTTTTATACATTTAACTTTATGCAAAATTAGCGTAGTAGGAACTGCCTTCCTCTCCTAAATGAATTTTTTGGCGGAAGGACTAAATACAGTTCTTAAAAGAACCTGCACAAAGAAGATAAACAATTAACGAATAATATGTCACAAACAACTTATAAACAAGTAGACCCAAATCCAAATTTTTCAGATATAGAAAAGAAAATTTTAGATAAATGGCGAAAGGAAAAATCTTTTGAAAGATCTGTTGTGGGAGACAAAGAATATGTTTTTTATGACGGTCCACCTTTTGCAAACGGCCTACCTCACTATGGACATCTTCTGACAGGCTTTATCAAGGATATATTCGCAAGATATCATACTATGCTTGGAGAGCGTGTAGAACGTAGATTCGGGTGGGATTGTCATGGCCTTCCAGCTGAAATGGCCTCAGAAAAAGAGCTTGGAATATCTGGTAAGCTTGCCATAGAGGAATACGGGATAGATCAGTTCAACGCTCACTGTAGAACTTCTGTAATGAGATATACGAAAGAGTGGGAAGCATATGTGGAGCGGCAGGCGCGTTGGGTGGATTTCGCAAATGACTACAAGACTATGGAAATGCCCTATATGGAAAGTGTCATTTGGGCTTTTAAAACTCTATATGAAAAAGGCTTGATATACCAGGCAATGCGAGTAATGCCTTATTCTTGGGCATGCCAAACGCCAGTCTCTGATTTTGAGACAAGAATGGATAATTCTTATAGAAGAAAAGAAAGTAAAGCAGTTACTGTTTTATTTAAGATAAAAGATGCCATTAAGGCAATTTGTAAAAATGACCAGAATTGTTACTTCGTTGTTTGGACAACCACGCCCTGGACTCTTCCATCAAATTTAGCAATTGCGCTTGGAGCAGATATAGATTATGTAATTCTAGAAAAAGAAGGAGCGCTCTATATTATAGCAGAAGCATTGATGTCTAAGTATGCCAATGAACTAGGTGATAATATAGTAAAAAAGTGCAAAGGCAGCGACTTAATTGGAATTCATTATGAACCGCTTTTTGACTATTTTAAAGATCGCACAAATGCATTTGTATCGCTTGCAGCTGACTTTGTCACAACAGAAGATGGAACTGGAATAGTACATGTTGCACCAGGGTTTGGAGAAGATGATCAAGCGCTTTGCAAAGAAAACCATATAGAGATAGTATGCCCTGTGGACAGCGCTGGGAAATTTATATTTCCAGTAATAGATTATTTGGGCATGCAAGTATTTGAAGCAAACGATCCTATAATAATTGCACTAAAGAAGAAAAATTTATGGATAAAAACAGAGCAATATCTTCACAATTATCCGCATTGCTGGAGAACAGATACTCCATTGATTTATAAAGCTGTTCCTTCCTGGTATATAAAGGTTACAGCACTTAAAGAACAGATGATTGAAAATAATCAGAAGATTAACTGGATTCCAGAGCATATTAAAGATGGACTTTTTGGAAAGTGGCTTGAAAATGCCAGGGACTGGTCCATTTCACGAAACAGATATTTTGGCTGTCCAATTCCAATTTGGCAGAGTGATGATCCGAAATATCCTCATATTGAGGTATATGGCTCAATAGCACAGCTTGAGGAAGCTTTTGGTGTAAAAATAGAAGATCTGCATAGGCCGTTTATTGACTCTTTAGTGAAAGCAAACCCAAGTGACCCAACAGGAAAATCGAAACTAAGAAGAGTGCCAGAAGTCTTAGATTGTTGGTTCGAAAGCGGCTCAATGCCATTTGCACAAGTGCATTACCCGTTTGAAAATCAAGAATGGTTTAATACACACGCACCAGCTGATTTTATAGTTGAATATGTTGCGCAGACTAGGGGCTGGTTCTATACGCTGATGGTTCTTTCAACAGCACTTTTTGATAGACCGCCGTTTTTAAACTGTATTTGCCACGGTGTAATATTAGGTGGGGACGGACAAAAACTCTCTAAAAGACTCAAGAACTATGCAGATCCAATAGATGTATTTGAAACTCTCGGTGCTGACGCAATGCGCTGGTTTATGGCATCCTCCTCTGTAATGAGAGGACATGAACTTTTAATAGATCAGGAAGCAGCAAGCATAAAAGAGGTTATTAGGTTGGTAATAAAGCCACTTTGGAATGCATACAATTTCTTTGTTCTATACGCAAACATAGATAAAATTATAGCTTCCACAAGCATTGCTAGTGAAAATTTATTGGATAGATATATCATTGCAAAATGTCAGCAAACGCTTTCTACAATAAAATCTTCCATGGATAAATATGACACAGTTTCCGCATGCGCTGCTGCTGAGAGATTTTTAGAAGCTCTAAATAATTGGTATATAAGACGTTCAAGATCCAGGTTCTGGAGATTTGAGAAGGATGATGACAAGATATCTGCTTATAACACTTTATACACCATTTTGACGCATTTTTGTCTTGCGATAGCGCCACTTTTACCGATGGTGACAGAAGAGATTTACTGCAATTTAAATGCGGAAGATAAAACTAGCCTGCACTTACAAAAATTTCCAATTATTGATGAATCAAAAATAGACTATCAGCTGATTAATGATATGGAAAAAGTGAGGGATGCATGTAACGCGGCCCTACATATCAGGAATGATCTTGGAATTAGAATAAGGCAGCCTCTAGCAAAAGTGACATTTATAGGAGTTTCCAGTACGCTATTTGGTGAAGAACTAAAGCAACTAATTCTAGATGAAATAAACGTGAAAAGTTGGGAAAATCTAGCAGAAGATGAAATATCTAAATACGCAGATTTTAAATTGAAGCTGAATCTTGCAAGCATTGGGAAAAGACTGCCAGGGAAGGTTCAGTCTATAATCAAAGCAAGTAAAAATTCAGAATGGAGAATAAAAGATAATTTTGTCGAAATCAGTGGTGAAATTCTAAAACAAGAAGAGTTTGAGCTTAAACTTGAGCCAAAACCAGAGTGGACAAAAAATGTTGTTACCCTTTCAAACAGTAATGCTTTGGTATTGTTAGATACCAATATAACAAAAGAGTTGGAGCAAGAGGGAATTGCTAGAGATTTTATAAGAGTTGTGCAGCAGGCAAGAAAAGACAGAAATTTAAAAGTGACTGATCGTATTACTGTACAATTTTTTACTAGCTCTCAAAATATAATCGATTCAATTGAGGCTTGGTCTAAATACATAAAAGAGCAAACTTTAAGTGATAGTATGCTATTTGTTAAATCTCTGGAGGAAAATGGTAGTATTATTATAGAAATAAATGACAAACCAATAGTGTTAAATCTGCTTTAGATACTTATTTGATAGCACTTTAGCTATACATAATTAAATACCAGCTCTTCATTTACCTGCGGTATATAATATAGCTATGTGCTTTTCTCTTAAAAGTCCATCCGCCAAAAATTTATTTGCATAGCAAATCAATTTTTGTGGAGAAGTGAAATGTGCAAAAATTAGCTCAGGAAGCAGCCATGCAATAATTTTTGGATATATTAATTGGTCCAGTGCCTAAGCAAACACTACTTGCATAAAATCCGTAAGGTTTTTGGGTCTTTTATAACATTTCCTTACGGATTAAAAGCGCTATTTTGACACTCAGGGCACCATTTCATGCTTGTTTCGAGACTTTTGGCGCGTATTAAAAATTTTTCTCAAATCAAAATAGCGATCTATAGGGAAGATATAATAATGGATATAAAAAAGAAGAGTAAAAAAAGAATTATAGCAGTGCAGGCAGATCCGCTGTCTACTTTCGTCTTGGAGACAGATAGCACAACCTTAATAGCGAAAGCTTTTGAATCTAGAGGATATAGCATATTTTTCTATGAACCCAAAAATCTTTCACTTTGGGGAACTGAAGTTATAGCGTATGGAACATTCGTTAGATCTTCCACTCATGATAGCAAGAAGTTCGACTTGGTTTCAGAGGAAACTTTGAATTTGGAAGATGTTGTTGCGGTTTTGATTAGGCAGAATCCGCCTTTTGATATAAATTATATAAACAATACGTATATATTGGATCTACTAAAAGGACGTACGATTGTCTCCAATGATCCGAGCGCAATTCGTAACTATCCTGAAAAGTTTTTTCCGTTTTTATTCCATGATTTGCTGCCACCCTCATTAATGACGCAGAATAAAGATGATGCTGCGCTATTCTTAAGTGAACATAAGCAAATAATCTTAAAGCCTTTTGGCTATTATGGTGGACGTGATGTAATAAAATTAACTATTGACGACAGCAATTTAGAATTTATATTAGACTCTTATTTTAACAAACATAATTGGGTGGTAGCGCAGCGCTTTTTGCAAGAAGTATATAGCAAAGATAAAAGACTCATTTTTGTAGATGGAAAGCTTGTTGGGGCTTTTGGAAGAATCCCTGCGATCGGAGATTTTAGAACAAATATATCTCATGGCGCAAAGAATGTTGTAACGCACATTAGTGCGCGTGAACAAGTGTTGGCGGATCTGCTATCTGAGACCTTTACCCAGTACAATATATTATTAGCGTGTGTTGATATGATTGATGAGTATTTGATAGAGGTTAACATCACATCCCCTTCCACACTGACTGTGTTTAATGAAATATATGGGGCTAGAGTTCAGGATTTGCTGGTGGATGCTATAGAGAAACGTTTGCAGAATGATTACGTTATAGGCAGTGCCCAGCTAGAGCGTGTATAAATTAGCATACTAAGCTTCGTCTTTTAGACAAATTTTATTAGCTTTTCGCCTGAAATATAGTGATATTTCATGTCCTAAACGAATAAAAATTTATTCTAAAATACTCATTTGTCGCACCCATTTACACAGGTTTTAGCTATAGTTGAATCTAGAAATGTTATTTAAACCACAAATATAGTTGTAAATATTATGCCAAGAATTAAGCGCAGAGGCTTGATTTTTTTGTTATCTGCTCCATCTGGTGCTGGAAAAACTACTCTCGCTAAGAAGCTACTTGAATGTGATAAACATTTGCATCTTTCTATCTCTATTACTACCAGGAAGATGCGTGCTGGTGAGCAGCATGGTGTGGATTACTACTTCACTGATATAGATAATTTTCGTAAGATGATTGAAGCTGGTGAATTCTTAGAGTATGCAGAAGTTTTTGGAGAACTTTATGGAACTCCGCGTAGTGCTGTGGAGGATTATTTGAGTCGAGGAGAGGACGTGTTATTTGAGGTAGACTGGCAGGGGCATCGTTCTTTAATTGCAACCGCCAGAAATGATGTTAGTAGTGTATTTATTTTACCGCCATCTAGAGAAGAATTACTATCAAGACTAAATAAGAGGAATGATGGTGAAGAGATGGTAAAATATAGGATGGCAATGGCTGATACCGAAATGAGTCATTGGAACGAGTATGATTATACAATCATCAACAGAAATATAGAGTATAGTGTTGATAAGTTATATGCTATACTTAGAGCTGAGAGGCTAAAAAAAGAAAGGCGTCTTGGTCTTGCTAAATTTGTTGGAGGGCTTCTAAGTAAGCCTGAAGTTTGATAATAGATATTTCATATATGAATATGATGAAGAAAAGAATATTGTGTGTATTTGCATATATAACTTGTGTACTGTTTGTTGCTGCTTGTGGTCATAATGAATTTACTGCTTCTGAACCTTACTATTACCCATAAATCGAAATATGTAATCAATGTTTTGCTTAAAT
>CAJFCP010025546.1:0-15852 GCA_904066005.1 Synergus itoensis
TTTTTCTACTAACAAAAGGTGTGCAAAAACGAGAAACTAATCGCGCGTAGATCATAATTGCTAGTTAAAGTTAAAAAGTGCAATTTTCTTTCAACAGCCAGAAAAAATTTTGACGGATGAATCTGTGATCGTAGCGCAGTATATAAATAATCCTCTTTTGGTTGACGGACACAAATGCGATTTGAGATTATACGTGGCAGTAACGAACTACGATCCGCTTTTAATTTATCTCTACGAAGAAGGATTAGTAAGATTCGCTACTGTCAAATACGATGGAGGTAATCAGTACGTCTGGAATCCCTGCATGCATCTCTGCAATTACAGCATCAATAAATTCCATGTTGATTATGTCAAGTAAGTTTCAAAGAGTATCCACTTACTTTATCCTTAAACGGTCTTTCATTAATTTAAATAATGCGCGAGAACTATTTTTATTCCCTAAATTATCTCAAAATAGAAATTTAAATTAATATTTGAAATTCAAAAGAAAACCAAAATATTATATTAATATTACATATTATAATATATTATATAAAATTACATATTATTTTCTCAATCAACTGCACGATTTTTCTGAACTTTATTTTTCAGAAACGAAGATCCGGATGCGGAAGATGTTGGGCACAAATGGACATTGTCGGCTCTGCTTCGACACTTACGTTCCACTGGTCAGGATACGGAATTGCTGATGCAGCGAATTGAGGATATCATAATAAAATCTATTCTTGCCACAGCTTCTGGCATAGTCAGCGGAATCAAGCAATTTGTAAAACATCCGGACGCTTGTTTTGGTAACTTTTCACCTCTTTGGCTAATAAACATTTATCCATGATATTTACTACGATTCCAGTCTCACTTAGAGAGATTTAAAATTAGTTTTGCTTTATATTATTATTGTTCGAAATGCAGAAACTAATTTCTGTGAGCTTCTTATGCAAATTGGATTCGAAATTTATTTTATGTCAAAATAATCTCAAGAAATTTGAAATTACTATTTTGTGTTTTGCTATAAGAGGATGAATTATTGTAGAATTGTTTGGATTTGACATCCTGATCGACGAAACCTTAAAACCCTGGTTGCTGGAAGTAAATCTGACTCCCTCTTTGGGTTGTGACTCTCCATTGGACGTGAGAGTGAAATCTGCTTTAATCGCGGATCTGCTTACCCTCGTCGGCATTCCCGCTGTCGATCCTATCCTTAGACCTCAGGCTGCCAGTCACAATAAATTTACAAATCCTACTAAAAGAATGACTAGTGTAAGTCCCGGTTTTTACTTTCTTTCTGATGCTGAAGAATAAACTCGATCTTGCCTGAAAATTTAATTATTTCATCTTACAGTATAGAAGAGTTCACTCTGCTGAGGCGCTACCTCAGAAGAAGAAAACTACCTCAAAGAATTCGTTAAACAAAACGGGTCTTACTTCTGAACAACAGAGAATTGTTGCTTCTGCTAAGGCGCAATTTGAACGAAGGGGTGGATTCGTTCGCATTTTTCCTAGCCCAAAGTCTTGGGAATTGTACGCTCAGTATTTAGGTGAGCTCTTTTTATTTATAATTTTATTATGTTCATACATAATATTATGTATATTATTAGTAATCCCTATTGAAAAACTTGACGTAAAAAATTACGTAAAAAAATACGTCAAAAATGAAGTAAAAAATGAAGTCAAAAATGAAGTAAAAAACGACGTAAAAAATGACATCACGAATTGGGATAGTTTTTGACGTCACTTTTTACGTCATTTTTTACGTCATTTTTTACGTCATTTTTTTTTAAATTAAAAAAACTTTACAAATGCACTTTACAAGTGCGGTTCCCAATTTGTATTCTTATTAAGAAATTTTCAATATTTCCTTTTGTAAGGAACGCTCTAGTTTCAGACCTATTTCTATTTATTAGGATTCGTAAAACTTCTTTTTTCATAATTCTTGTTTATAAAATAAGAGGTTTCGAATCTAGGTACATTATCAGTAGATTTTAAAATAAATAATAAGTTTGTGCTACTCAATTGCGTTTTTATTACAGTTCCCCGAAAGAAATAAAATAAATAGATTTATAATGTTTTTTTAATTAAAACAAAAAAAAAATGACGTAAAAAGTGACGTCAAAAACTATCCCAATTCGTGATGTCATTTTTTGCGTCGTTTTTGACTTCATTTTATACCTCATTTTTGACGTAATTTTTTACGTCTATTTTTACGTCATTTTTTACGTCATTTTTTACGTCAAGTTTTTCAATAGGGTGCTTAAAATAATTGATTCGTTACGATTACAATCCCATTCTGAGAATTCTGTGTACATATTTAAATTTGAAGATTTTTATCAAATTCGCACTAATAATCTGTTTTGTATGATCTTGACAATGTTTACCTTATAGATCCAATCACAGGAATACCAGTAGTTACGGATCCTTTGGGTCCGGGAAGAGTGCCACAGCACATTAATACAAATCACAATCTAATGCTGCATGAGCAGCTATTTCCAGCAGCTAGTCGCATAACAGGTTTCATAATTCCAGAAGTCAAGATAGATAGGCTATCCAGGTGAATGGATTCAAAAGATATTTGTTATTTGAAAGATATTCATCATTTATCTGACTTCCACTTTTACTTTACAAATTAATATTTTTTCAGATACGAAAGGTACGAACGCGCGCTTTTGAAAGGCCACAAAGAAAGTTTGGATCGAGGAGACAGCAAGGAAAATATCGATATTGATAGTCAAAAGTACAAAGCTCAAGTTATGCAATTAATGCAAGAAGGCAACAAATTAAGGTCTTTAATATTCAATTTTGAAAATTTGACATTTCACTCTAACTGAAAAATAGAATTTGATTTGAGAAATTTTCGTCTTTGAGGATTTGATAATTTTAGTTTAAGATAAAAAAAAATATCTAAGTAGTCTTGATATCCTTATCAATGGGAAGAAATATTAACGAAAAATATTATCCTTTCAGCCCTGGAGAGGCAAGGAAAGCCTTCGGATTATATTTAGGATTTATATTACGGAAAATATCTCAACCAAATGCGGATCCAGTTTGTTGCGATTTCGTCACTAAGTTTTTGCAGCAATCGTCTAGTAATTTAAGAATGCCTTTTCTATTCACTGTGAGTTTTATAATTCTAGCTAATTTATTTTTTTTATATGAAAAATATATTATATTACGAATATTTTCTGTTTTTATTAGTTGCCAAATAGTAAGCTGAGTGATAAAGACAGAGCTGCCGTGACTGCTAAGCAGTTGTCAGATTTTTTGCATCTGTATAACAGAGAAACTGATCTTTATGCCGATACAGTTGATCGACCTCGGACTGTCCCCAACAGACTTTTCCAAAAGTTTCTCGCTGCAGCGAGGTAAGTTGAAAATAACTTTTTTCTTTAATAAAAAAAAAAAAGATTTAAAGTTAGGAAATCGTGAAACGAAATAATTCAATATAATGCAAACTGGATTCAAAAGAATTAATCTATTTCTAAAAAGATGATTAAGTTGAAGTCGAAATATCGTAACGCTTATTCTGCACTCCTGATTCATTGTATAAGTATCGATAGTGATTTTCGAAAATCGATACTTGCTGATCGTAAATTCCGCGCGCTCATTTGCAAATTTCATTAATCATCATTTTATCACGAATCTAAACTCGAAATATATCGAAAATCTTGGTTTTAAAAAAGCAGTTTTGTGGTAATATTTAAAATAAACAATTAAATAATTGATTACGACTAATTAATAAATTAATTTAATAATTAATTAACCGGTTTTTCAAATAATACTATACAACTATAAATGCGGTAGTTTTTTTTAGAAATTGAAACCATAATTAAAGATCCATACTACAGTAAACATAGTTAATTCTGAAAACAATCTAATAATTATTACTTTTTACAACGTAAAATAGATGTTGTATCAATAGTTTATAAAATATCATATTTTAAGCAAAGTGGCGAACGATTCGAATTTGATTTTATTATATTTAATTTTAATAAAACATGTTTAACTACTACATGTTTTGAGTTATAGCAAAAACAGTGGGTAATTATATTCTTCTAAAAATTTACTACATTTACAATTAAACATCAATATAATTGAAAACGTAGTTAATTTTGAAAACAATCTAACGACTATTATTTTTTATAAAGCAAAATACATGTTGTAATTATTTAATTTATAAAATATAAGGAAATATTTTTTATAAATATATATTATTTTTGAAAATTGGTTAAGTTTTTAAAATTCATATCATGTTACTGTTATTCCTATAAAACTCAAATTTTTTAAAATAAAACTTTAATTATGACGGATAGAAAAGTAGAAATAAAATATTATAAATTATAACATTAAAAAAAAAGTAAATGCGCGCGCGGAGCGCGCGTTCGTTCTTGTAATTATATAAGTGCAAACTGTTTCTAAAGTTATGATGAAGAAATCGTGATCTTGAATTGGAACTTATTGTTTATTTATATTGCTAGGAAATAAATAATGGCACAAGTTCGTTTGCGACGCTACGTTTTGCAGGAAAAGATTATTTCCTTGAATTATTTGCCAATTTGATAGCCTATATTAGGAAACTATGATGCCAGATATATTTTTAATTTATCAGTTAATTACAAAAAATATATTTCTCCATAGTGAGGAAGACCTCGACGATGTGTTAATTCTACAAACTCGTCTTTACAACTGCGCTCACAGCTTCCTGGGCCGAAGTGGTTTCGCCGGAAGTCTTCGTGGTCCTAATCTTCTTTGTTGCTTACCTCACATCACGTCTCGCGTTCATTCTAACGCCATTGCTAATGAGCAATGCAAATGCAACCAGCCAGTCAGTCGGCCGAATAAAGCGCCTAGAACGTAGTTCGGTCTTATTTTTTTCTAGTTTCAAATTTATAATTTATATCAAATTATCTTTATTCTCTCAAAAACTATAATTACGTTGTTCTTATCATTTTTCGAGAACAGTTTATATTAAACCTTCATATTGTTATACAATCTATCAAGTTTTCAATCCCCATAACTTCATTTTGAAGACTATTGTGTTAATTGTTTAATCTTTAATCCCTAGTCGTTTCTATTTTTAATTAGAAGACTTTAATTATGATTTAAAAGATAGTCGAAACGCACCAACAGTTTCGCTAAAAAGCCAAATGAGGCGTTTGTTTAATAGCAAATAAGTTATCTGTGTTTGTATGATCATTATTATAAGTAAATTATTTGTTTTGGAAGAATCCTTTGTCAAAAATTAGTGAAATTGAAATCTGTTAAGTTGGTGTTGTAATTAGTTCCTCGTTTTTAGTGAGTGTTTATTCAACTTTTGTTAAAATTTTGATTGGCTAAAAGTCATTAAAAAAAATAATCTTTGAAGAAGTCGACGCGAATTTAATGCTTTTAAAGTAGCAAGCGTTAAAAACTAAAAATACTTTCAATTTAAAGCGCTCATAATTGCTAGCCTTCAAGTAAAAAATTTTCTAAAATCGTTTAACTTCTACATTTAAAAGCGTTCAAATTTAAGGCGATCCAAATTCCGAACTGGCTTGAAACTTTCAGACGTCGTTAGAGTGAAGTTCGAATCGTATTTAAGTTTAATATTGATTCTTGACAATTTATCAAAGCTTCAGATTGGCAGGAAATCTTAAAACGGAATTTTAAACTAGCGCTATTTAAAAATTTGAGTTAAAAAAAATCTCCATTCATCAAATTCCGTCTGTATTATACCAGCCAAAAGCTACTTATTAATAATTAATAATAAATAATGAATAATATATATTCGCAACGCCTAATAAGCAGTATGCAGTCGATTTTACCAAACGCTTGTGTGATTAGATTTTGCATTCTGTGATATATACACAACTTTTTTGCTTTTGTGAGAGCCCGACTCCATGTATATTTGAAAAATACGAGTCGGGTATAGATTTGGCTGAAATTTTGTAGAAGAGTGATCTTTAATCGAATCGTAATCTAATTGTTATTGGGCTTTGAGACCAGTGCTGTATATTTCAATGTAAATTGTTATAGAAAACAATCAGTAGTTTTATGATTTTACAACGAATGGATATTTACAATATCAGGTATAAGATGTATTTTATAATTAATATGTACTTAAAAGACGAAATTATACTTTCGTCTAACTGGAAAGGGCGATTCTGTCTAAATTTAAAAAAACTGAGATTTCATCCATTCTAGGAATTTAGATTTTCGCTTGAATTGTAGTTTTTATAAACATTTTTTTAAATTAAAAGTTCAGATTTTGGACAAATGTGTTGGATTAAGGGTGTTAGAGCTAAGTTCTAATCTAAAAATTCCATTTCTTCATTTTACTCAACAAATATTAAATTTGGAATTGTTTCTCTCTGTAGAGTTAATCAATTGTTAATTAGAAATATGCGTACAGAGCGAGAAAATATCTGATTCAAATATTTTTTAAGTAAAATGAAAATATTCAATTTTGAAATTAGATTTTAAATTCTTCATTTTATGCAAAAAGTATCGAAATTAAATATTTTTTCGCTCTTTATGCAGTCTTATAATTGAAAAAAGATTAGCGCTACAGAGCGAAAAAATATTTATCTATAATTTTCGTTGAGTAAAATGGAGAATAAATTCGAATAATTCAAAGTGATTTACATTTTTCAATATCTTAAAAAGGAAAACCAAATCTGAAAATATCATACAATAACAAAACAGAAGTTCCAGAAAAATTACTCAATTATAATAATTGGTAATTAATATTGAAAACATATTTATTAGAAAAACCTAAAATTAATCGTTTGGCATAAAATCCAGAATGGAGGATCAGAAATTTGTGCACGGAGTATTACATTAATTTAAAAATAATTATACGCACTATTAATTCCTAAGTATTTATGTATCGAATTTTTGCACAATTTGTTGTTTTTTGCTATTACAAATCTTTATTGAAAGTCCTTTTTGTTTATAGTATTCTTAATAAGTTATTGAAAATTTAATAAGCAATAATTCACTCAGTATTTTTATTTATTTTTCGCGGATTCTCATTGAGCAGAAGGCTTTTCAAAGGCATAGCAGCATGACTGATAAGTTCTTAATTAATTAGTTTATAAATATAAAGTTCCAATATCGAAGAGAATCTATTTTAAACTGCCTCTTTCAATTGTAAGAAGTCAATTTAGCTGATATTTATTAGCTTCAATACTGCCCACTGTCTACGATTTTGTTCGCGTCAATGTGTTCAGATTAATTATTGTATTGTTAATATATTGTATATCTCCTTGGATTTTCTTACATCTAGCGTTTTTGTTAATTTTTTATTTTATGCGACGATTAGATATTGAGTGTGCAGTGAAATTATTAATTTAGGAGAATTATTTAGGAACCCTAATCATTTTTAATTATAAAGCTGAGACTTTTTTATTTTTACTTGATTTTGCTGCTCAGTGGAAGTTATTGTCAATCAAGTGGCACTTCATTTCTACTTGTGATCTCTCAAATTTCCTAGTCAACACATTGTGAGAAAAAAAATCTAGGCCTTATCATTGTAATCATTAAATTTAATCCAAAAACTAATGGTCAAAATGTAATAAATAAAAATAAAAAAAACATTTATTTTTCCAGAAGTATTCTTAATATTTTGTTCGAAATATTTAAGAATAGGATTCAGAATAATGAAAATGATTACTTTTAAAAGATCACATTTTATCTGTTCTTCGAATTTCTAGGTCAAACAAAAAAACTGGCAAATTTGACTTTCAAAGGCTGAGGCTTTTGACAATCGAATAAAATTTAAGATTATAATTTACAGCTTCATTAAATTTTAGACAAATTATCATTAATGCACTATTTTTCTTTTAAATTAATTATGTACTCGACTGTGGAAATAACTGAGTTGTCGTGAAATTTTCTTAATCCTTACTCTAACTTATTGTAGAATATAATAATGATTTATAATAATTGTCAACGCCTAATGTCAAAACCTATTTTTCCCACTGTAAAATAATATAATTCGTCTGAGATACAAAAATAAAAAAAAAATATCTGTTTATGCAAGTCATGTTTTTATTTCAAATCATATAATTAACAAATGGAAGAATTCCTTCCAAATTTTAATTCACAAATTATTTTATTTAAATTTTCAAACGTGTTCGATGTATATTCAAATAATTTTCATAATATTGAATGAGAGATTAGTTAACCTTTGGCAACCAGGAAAAAAAATGTGCCGCTTTTTCCTGCATTTTCAACAATGTGATAAATTTATAAATACATTCCTACTAATTATGTATAAAGATTCGTTCATGTGTCTGATTACAAAAAGTTAATTCAGAATGGGAAATGAAACTCTTTCTTCTGTAAATTACAGTAGAAAATTATATATAAAATTATATATAAAATTAGACTGAAATCTAACAAAGAGTTCAATTTTTTTATGTGTTTTTCTCTTTTGGGATGTTCAAGTACGCTTTTTTATAAAAGTTATAAAATAATCCGAAGTTTAAAAATAAATTGAGCTTCACCAAATATATCACTATTTTTGGAGAGGGGCAGCTTGGTAGACTAAGAATACAGGTGTGTATAGTCAGAATTATTAATTGTACCTGAAATATAATATCAGTTATTAAAATCCTGATAATAGAATTTATGTATTATATAATAGCAGATAATAGTATTACCATTTGCATAATAGTTATGTAGCGTTTTAGGGGAAAAGTTATATGTTTAATTCCATTAAAGCTGCTCAGGAAATAGTACGTGTACATCACTACATGGACTGAGCAATTCAAAATAGGAAAAAATACAGCTGATCCTTTCGATTGATATCTAGCACATATAAAGGCGATCATCAATGTAGTTATATGATGATAGAGATGTAAAAATGTAATTTGACTGTTCTTTTTTCGCAGCACAAACACTCCTGTTTCGACTAGATCAATTATTTTTAAAATAACTCCGAAGTACGATGCCCTTACGACCTGTAAACAGTATTTTCGTGGAATTAGTGGATTAAAAAAAGATAAAAGATCATCCTTCCGAGCGCTAGCCGTGCCTAGAGTGCTTAAGGGCGTTGGACCCAAGTGTTAAGTTCAAAATTCTATTCTCCATATTACTCAACGAAAATTATAGATAAATATTTTTTCGCTCTGTATCACTAATCTTTTTTCAAATATAAGACTGCGTACAGAGCGAAAAAATATTTAGTTTCAATACTTTTTGCATAAAACGAAGAAATCAAAATCTAACTTCAAAATTCAATATTTTCATTTTACTAAACAAATTTTTGAATTAGATATTTTCTCGCTCTGTACGCATAATTCTACTTAAAAATTGATTAATTCTACCGAGGGAAAAAATTCCAAATTTAATATTTCTTGAGTAAAATGAAGAAACCGAATTTTTAGATTAGAACTTGGCTCCAACACCCTTAAGAGTGTTGGAGCCATGTTCTAATCTAATAATTCAATTTCTTCATTTTACTCAACAAGTATTAAAATTGGAATTTCTTCCCTCGGTAGAATTAATCAATTTTTAAGTAGAATTATGCATATAGAGCGAGAAAATATCTAATTCAAGTATTTTTTAAGTAAAATGAAAATATTGAATTTTGAAGTCAGATTTTTAATTCCTCGTTTTATGTAAAAAGTATCAAAATTAAATATTTTTTCGCTCTGTACGCAGTCTTATATTTGAAAAAAGATTAGTGCTACAGAGCGAAAGAATATTTACCTATAATTTTCGTTGAGTAATATGGGGAATGGTATTTTGAGCTTAAGGGTGTTGAAGCCAAGTTCTAATCTAAAAATTCGATTTCTTCATTTTACTCAACAAATATTAAATTGGGAATTTTTTTCCTCTGTAGAATTAATCAATTTTTAACTAAAATTACGCGTACATAGCGAGAAAATATCTAATTCAAGTATTTTTTAAGTAAAATGAAAATAATGAATTTTGAAGTCAGATTTTTAATTCCTCGTTTTATGTAAAAAGTATCGAAACTAAATATTTTTTCGCTCTGTACGCAGTCTTATATTTGAAAAAAGATTAGTGCTACAGAGCGAAAAAAAATTTATCTATAATTTTCGTTGAGTAAAATGGAGAATGGAATTTTGAGCTTAACACTCGGGTCCAATGCCAGCTACTTCTTTTGATTTATAATAAGTGTTTTCAGGGTGTCTAGTGGACCGGGAAACCGGGAAAAACCCGGGAATTTCATTCAGGACCAGGAATATTTTGTATTTTATTGAAAAATCGACGTTTTTCTACTTTATCTTCTTTTTATTCTATTAGCAAACCATCACCTTTTTAGAGAGGAATTTTAAAAGGATTTTTAAAAGATTTCGGAGCATTTTAAGGAATTTCCTGATATTACGCGGAATTTTAAAGGTAAGCGTTAACATGAAATATAACACTAAAAAAATTTACATTTTTAAGAAAATTTTAGATATTAGACTTCAAACTTCGCCTGGGGTCAAATGGACCCCTAGTGACCACAACGGGTTAATGTATTTTAATTGTTGTCATAGAATTTTAAAGAATTTCAAGAAATTTCGTCATTGAGACGAATCGATTGACCTATATGATTAATGCATTTCATTGATACTAAATGTTAAAATACAAAAAAATTCGAATACGCTTTAACTAAAAAATTAAAAACGAGAATTAATTATTAATTAATAAAATGATAATAATAATAATAAAAATAATTAAAGATATAATTATACTCATTGTTGATTATAATATATAATAAATTAATTATTACTTATTATTATATAAATATAAAAAATATAAAAGTTATATAAAAATAAAAAATAAAAATTTTTTTGTTTTTAAAGCAGGCTTATAGAAGAGTTGAGCGTTTAGCAAGAGGGAAGAGGGGGGTTTAAAAAAGGTGTTGGGAGAGGGATTATACATTATGCTTATAACATTAAAAATTACAATATGGAATAAAGAAGTTGTTTGAAAAAAAATATATGTATTAAATACTTAATGCTTCCTCTATGAGGAAGCATTTTAATTAAAAATATTTGATTCCAGGAAGCAAAGTGCTCATTGAATGAACACAAAAGTTGATACAACTTCACAGCTAGTTTAAGAATTTTATGAAATCTGACGAGATTTCTATAATACTTTTAATGGATTTCAAATGATTTTTAAATGTTATCGTAGAATTTTAAAGAATTTGAAGAAATTTCTGGGTATTTTAAGAAGTTTTCACGAATTTTAACAGATTTCAAGAGATTTTTATGACTTTTAAAATATTTTATGAGATTTAAAAGATTTTAAAATAAGTCGGGGTATTTACTTTATCCAATTAAAAAAAATTTTTTTTTTCAAAAATCTCAAAAAAGCCAAATTCACAAAATGCATAAATTGGTCGGAGGAAAAAAGTTTGACAGGGAAAAGACTGCAAAAGACCGGGAAAAACTCGGGAATTTCCAATTCTCAGATCACTAGACACCCTGGTTTTATATTTTGATTGTATAACCAGTTGAGAACAAATTTTAAAAAATAGACAGTTCCTATAATAAATACGAAAACATACTCTTAGGGCTTCAGGACTCCAGGAATAATCTTCTGACACGCAACGGAAAGCAGTGGCATCCGGATAAGTTGCTAAAAATTCTTTTACTACATAAGCATTTCCAACCACTTGAAATATATTGTATAATCTAATAAATGTCTTGAGTTCATAGGCTGGTTTATTTTTCATATAACGAGGTCCATATTGAAATACAAAATATATGTAGCTGAATAAAATTAGCACAAGGGGCCACAAGTCTCGCAGGAGATAGTATTGTATCATTCGAGGATCTGGAAAAAACTACATTAAAAAAAAGTTCTGGTTAAAATTACTAGATACGTCTGGTTAATTAACTCTGGTCATTTTTTATTAGTTAAAACTTTTCTGGTTATTTATTTATGGCAATATTGCCATAAATAAATAACAAGGCCGATTTTGTGTAGATTTCTAGTTTAGTTTGTTTTTAACTTTTAACGCTGGACATATCAAATGACGCTTTGTCGTAAATTTTTATTTCTCGAAAACTCGCTTGTGTTTTAGATTATTTTCAACAATTAAAAATGTGAAAATTTCCGAACATTATTTTTTGATTAAAATAACCAGAATTCTCGTTATTATCAGCAGAATTTTGTAGAGTTTGTGATTATTTCATATGATTTTTTCATTGTTATCCTAATTAAAGTTCGTAAAAATTGAACTCACCTGCCAATTCATAATAATAAAAATTGTATAAATCTAATAGTCCCATTTTGAGAACTATTCGGCTATTATATAGGTTCGAAAAATAACTTCGGAAAATTGTAAGTTCTAACACTTTACAAATTAATTATCACTCTCAATCAACTGCCTTCACGTCCAACACTGACCTCATTTATGTAAACTTTGCGATTTGTCTTTGACGGAAATTAAATTAATTTTTGAATTGTCAATCAGAGTTAATCATGCATATTCACCTACTTTTGTCCTTGTAAATCTTGCAAACAGAGGAACTTGTAAAATGCATTTTGTCGGAAATTTACTTTTGCTCAGAGATTCGTAATATGATTTTTTTTAAGTTTCTATATTATACAAGAAGAGAGTGTACACAAAAAATAAATTGCAGTGGTTTTGAAGTACCTACACATTTTTATTTTTTGGCTCTAAATACGTTTTTTTATAAAAGTTATAAAATAAGAAGAAATTAAATATTATATTTATTAACATCACTCTGGCAAACACCTTCGGGACTGGACAAGATGGTAACATTCCGATGCAGAGTTGGACACCCATTAAAAGAAATTGTACCTAAAATAAAATAAAATACAAATGAAACCAGTACGAAAATTTTCAAATGGAAAAATTTCCTATTTATACAGTGGGGTCAATAAACAATTTTCTAATAGAAAATAATCCAAAATTTGATTTACCATTTGCACAATAGTGACGTAGCGCTTTAGAGGAAGAACAATTTGTTTAATTGGGCCATCTATATTGCTGAACAAGTAATACGAGTACATAATCACATGAACCGCACAATTCAGGGGAGGAAAGAATAGAGCCATTCCTGCACCAAGATATCTTATAAAAATTAAAGCGATCAAGACAGTACTCAAGTGATGATATAGATGCAAAATCGTAATCTGGTTATTCTTTTTTCGTAACACAAATACTCCTGTTTCAATTAAATCAATTATTTTCAATATTGCCGAGTAATAACATGCGTTCAATGCCTGTAAGTATGAATGTATGAATTAATAGATAATAGTTATTTATACAAAGTCGGCAACTTACGATGAAAAAAAAAAATTAAATGCTCCCTAAATTTAAAACAGTAAAAATTCACTGATTCACAGTAAAATTTCACTGTTTCCGACAGTCTCCAGGCTTCCACTGTAAATCAGTAAAAAGTAACTGTCTGTGCCAGTAAGTATTACTGTTTTATCAGTAAGACAAATTCAACTGGATAAACCAGTACTTTTTTACTGTTAGTTCCAGTAGATTTGTTCTGAAGTATATCCAGTAAGTCTTTACTGGCAATCAGTAATTTATCTGAAATTCCAGTGAACATTTAAAAATCCTCCTCCCCCCACTCAATATCTCTAAAAAATTTTACAAGTAAGAATGTCTAGAAAAAAGATGGCACAATGCGCGAATTTAAAATTCTTCTTGTGCAACATAGTTTTATTGTTTCTCCAGTACGAATTACTGAATGAACAGTTATTTTTCCAAAAACTGTTCACTTTAGTACTTTTTTTACTAATTCCCAGTAAACTCCACTGACAAATCAGTAAAGTTTACTCTCTTACTAGTTATCACAAAATGCACTGTTTCAATCAGTGTTATTTTTACTGTTTCACAGTAAAATTTCACTGTTTCCGACAGTCTCTAGGCTTCCACAGTAAATCAGTAAAAAGTAACTGCATGTGCCAGTAAGTATTACTGTTTTATCAGTAAGACAAATTCAACTGGATAAACTAGTACTTTTTTACTGTTAGTTCCAGTAGATTTGTTCTGAAGTATATCCAGTAAGTCTTTACTGGCAATCAGTAATTTGCCACTGAAATTCCAGTGAACATTTAAAAATCCTCCTCCCCCCATTCAATACCTATAAAAAATTTTACAGGTAAGAATGTCTAGAAAAAAGATGGCACAATGCGCGAATTTAAAATTCTCCTTGTGCAACATATTTTTACTGTTTCTCCAGTACGAATTACTGAATTAAGGCTGTTGGAGCAACGGACAAAAAGACATTTCGAATATATATAGTTTTTAGGCCGCAAAAATACACGAATTGAAATTTCCTTCTGCCGAGTAGGGTTTCTCGAAGTCAGGAGGGGGGCTTGCTGTCTGTTTTTCAAAAAAAATAAATTGTTTGGCTAAAATGAGAAAGTTTCGGCTAGGGTTAGGTTTTAGATTAGGTTAGCCGAAACTTTCCTATTTTAGTCAAACAAATTCGTTTTTTTCGGAAAAAAGAGAGCTAGCCCCCCTCCTGACTTCGAGAAACCCTACTCGGCAAAAGGAAATTTCAATTCGTGTATTTTTTCGGCCTAAAAACTATATATATTCGAAATTACTTTTTGTCAAAAATTGTTCACTTTAGTACTTTTTTACTAATTCCCAGTAAACTCCACTGACAAATCAGTAAAGTTTACTGTCTTACCAGTTATCACAAAATGTACTGTTTCAATCAGTGGTATTTTTACTGTTTCAAATTTAGGGAGTGAGGAAAATAATAAAAATATAATAATAAAAACATACTCTTAGAGCAGGAGCATCTGTGGAAAATGTGATTGGCACACACTTAAAAGCCATGCCATCCGGATAAGCTAATAAAAATTCTCTGACTATAAAAATATTGGCGACTATTTGAAAAATATTGTATATTCTCATAAATGTGTTTAATTTGTAGGCTGGCCTATTTTTCATAAATCGTGGTCCACATTGAAACACAAAATATAGATAGCTGAATAAAATGAACAGAGTTGGCCACACACTTCTCATCAAAAACCAAACCTTAATTCGAGGATCTGAAAGATTAATTCAGATTAATTATAATCATTATTTTTCATGATTAATAAATTATTTCTAATTAAATAGCGGACCCCTTTCTATCTCCGATATTTCTTATTTGTTTCGAATTAAGGGTGCTGGAGCAAAGTTCCAATCTAAAAACTCGATTTCTTCATTTTACTCAACAAATATTAAATTTGGAATTTTTCCCCTCGGTAGAATTAATCAATTTTTAACTATAATTATGCGTATACAGCGATAAAATATTTAACTCAAATATTTTTTAAATAAAATGAAAATATTGAATTTTGAAGTCAGATTTTGAATTCTTCGTTTTATACAAAAAGTATCGAAACTAAATATTTTTTCGCTCTATACGCAGTCTTATATTTGAAAAAAGATTAGTGCTACAGAGCGAAAAAATATTTATCTATAATTTTCGTTGAGTAAAATAAAGAATGGAATTTTGAGCTTAATATTTGGGTCCAACGCCCTTAAGAGCGTTGGACCCAAGTGTTAAGCTCAAACTTCCATTCTTCATTTTATTCAACGAAAATTATAAATAAATATTTTTTCGCTCTGTAGCGCCAATATTTTTTCAAATATAAGACTGCATACAGAGCGAAAAAATATTTAATTTCGATACTTTTCGCATAAAACGAAGAATTCAAAATCTAACTTCAAAATTGAATATTTTTATTTTACTTAAAAAATACTTGAATTAGATATTTTCTCGCTCTGTACGCATAATTCTAGTCATAGCCGTAGCCAGAAATCGTGTATCTTTCTTCAATGCTTGGAAAACAAAGAACAAAGGGACCGGCCCCCCCCCCCCCTTTGTCCTTTGTTTTCCAAGCATTGAAGAAAGATACACGATTTCT
>CAJFCP010025546.1:54138-71095 GCA_904066005.1 Synergus itoensis
AATGAGCACAAAAGTTGATACAACTTCACAGCTAGTTTGTTGATTTATTTCATGAATTTAATTCTAATGTATTTTTGCTTTCTTCACAGGTCAAAGGTCTTATTAATTACCGGGAAAAAACATCAGTGACAAAGATCAAGAAAGACGAGATTCTATCACCATTTTTGGTAAGAAAATCTACGAAACAGTTGATCTAGATACAGATTCTATATTTTTGGATTGAAACTAATTAAGATTTTTTTAACAGAATTATTCTCCACAACCACTACCTCCACCATCGACAACACCACGGTTAAAAGTTGAAAACAATGGACAACTTGCGAATCCCTTATCACATGCAGATTTATATAATTTTCATGTATCCAATCAGAATTTAAATCCACTTCCCTCTCATGGACTTTGGTCGATGCCCGCTTTTCCGTTCGCTCATCCTCATTATTCAGCATTGAGTAGATCCTATGTCCATAGTTCTGATACTTCACCCCTGACAAAGAAAAAGAAGATTTCGTCGGCATCAATGTCTATTGCGTCTACGACTACTCCCATTTTACGGACGGCACTTGTTGGCCAAGAAGTTGTGGAAGCAGCACATTCCACATCGGGATCGAACTTGGAAAATATGGAAAGTGGATCTCGAAGCAATGGTTCAGCCATGAGTGGTTCTGCCAATTCTCCCATTGATAACGACAGGAGATACAGCACGGACTTTTCTCATCCTGAAGACCCTATGAGTCCTCAAACCGATATGGAAGATGATAGTAGGAAAGATTCTCCAATATCACGTAAGGAGATTAGCTAGTCTTATTTTTTTAACGCCCGTGATAAATAAACACCCGCACAGTAAAAACTAGGCATTTTTTTGAACCTAAATTCGGTATTAAAACAGTACGCAACTACGCACTGCAAAACAATACCACTTGTAAATTGATTCACCAATCTGATAAAAGAGGTACGATTTTGGACTAAAATTTCTTGTACTTATTTTAAAAGTAGATTTCTATAGAATCGGATAGACTTATTTAAAAAATTGTAAAATTATTTCTCTGCATTGTACAAGGGCTAAAATTTGGATTTCAAATACATACGTAAAAAGTTCAATATTACCTGATCAGTAGGAAAATAATAATAAAAATCAAATGAATGTAAATTTTAATATAATTTGGCAGAAACATCATCATAATTAATGATTTTTTATATTTTATAAAAATATTTTTCTCAGTAGGAAAAATATTCAAATATTTTCAACTTTTTCGCGTCAACTTTTAATTAAAAAAAAGTTCATTATTTCGAAAAGTTATTGATATTTTTATAAAACATTGAGATTTGACGTAATATTTATGCCAGTATTGAATATTTAAATTAAATATAGTTCTGATTTCTTCATCGCACAATTTCGCATAATCCAGATTTTTGAAGCAAAAATTTGCATAATAATCCATTTTTCTTCGCATAATTTAAAGATTTTCAAGAGCAGAAAAAATTGTCTCTAAGGGGCCTTCCATAAACCACGTGGCCCAATTTTAACCACTTTTTGACCCCTCCCTCCCCCCATGTGGTCTACCATAGCATTTTTGTCGACCCCCCCCCCCCTACCCTAGAGTGCCATGTGGTTTTAAAAAAATTTTTTTAAAACGTAAATAAAACGAAAAATTATGAGGTTTATTTAATTTTTATTTTTTTAAGAAAAATCTGAGTCAACAAATGGTGGTGCTAGCCATCTCCTTAAATTAGTGATGATTGGGAATACACCCTAGCGAAAGCTTCGGATAGAAATGCATTCCGAATCAATCCGAATCATTCCGGAATTTGTGTCCGAACCAAACAGTTTCATTCCGATCTAATCCGAAGGAAGTTTTCAATCCAAATTAATCCGAAGCCCATTAAAAATCTATCCGAACATTTAATCCGACTGAATCCGAATCAATCCGTCAATTCGAATGAGTCAGAATTAATCCGAACTTTCAATCCGAATGAATCCGGTCAATTCGAACGAATCCGAACTTTCAATCCGAATGAATCCGATTTAATCCGGTGTATCCGAACCAATCCGAATGAATCCGAAAAATTCGGATTCATTCGGATTGGTTCGGATAGACTGGATTAAATCGGATTCATTCGGATTAAAAGTTCGGATTAAGTCGGATTAATTCGGATTGATTCGGATTCAGTCGGATTAAATCTTCGGATAGATTTTGAATGGGCTTCGGATTAATTCGGATTGAAAACTTCCTTCGGATTAGATCGGAATGAAACTGTTTGGTTCGGATACAAATTCCGGAATGATTCGGAAGGTTTCGTATTGGTTCGGAATGAATTTCAATCCGAACCTTCCGCCAGGGCAATTTGATTCCCAGTATTCTCATTACTGCACTCGACTTAACTCGGTTCGGTTCGGTTTGCACGAATCGAATTTTTAGGATTTCGTGCGCTATTTCAAAAAGGCACCACGTGGCTCGGACTCGGAACCCCCCCCATGTGGCTCAACATAGCAGTTCACCGAAACCCCCCCCCCTCCCCCTAATGAAGCCACGTGGTTTATGGAAGGCCCCTAAATTAAAGCATTAGGGCTGGGTAAAATCGATAAGAAAAGGTATCGATACGTTATCGAGAATTTTGGAAAATTATCGATACGTATCGATAAAAAATCGATAATTCCCCCCTCTTGCGGAAAAGCGTGTGAAATGAATAAATTTCACTTGAGGATGCAAAATAGTAAAATACCAAGAAAATTGAAATAATTATAGTCAAGAAAATATAGAAATTATTTTTTATTAATAGAACTTCAAATTACTTTTATCACAGTAGAACTTAAAATAATTATTGACTTTGAATCACATTGAATCACATTAGGTGCTTGGAAACGTTTTTAACACAGAACGGCATAAAATGAATGACGAGAGACGAACAAAGAGGTTTACAGACTTAGTTTTCAGCATCCATTTGCAAAATGGATGCTTACAAAAGAATTTTATTTTTTATCGATTTTTTATCGATAACATAAAAAAGTATCGAAAATCGACAAGCATTAAATGTATCGATCCGTATCGATACTTATCGATTCTTTCCCCAGCCCTATAAAGCGTTTAAAGTGAAGTCATTCTAAATTATTTTTCTCTATTTTCTAGGACGCAACAGTTTTGCCTCCAGCTCAACAGCTCCTAGGGAGTGGAAGCGTTACAAGCAGTACACTCGGGAGGACATCAATGCTGCCATTGATGTGGTCAGAGCAGGAGAAATGAGTGCTCTCAGAGCATCTCGAAAATTCAACGTGCCATCTCGCACGCTGTATGATAAGGTAAAGAAATTGGGAATTGTAACTCATCGACACTCAGGACGAAACTCATCCAGAAATGGAAACGCAAACGGAATTAGGATGCGTAACATCGATAATGATAGTGCTCGTTTTCCGTATGGCGTAGGAGGCAATGCTGATGGTAATATTTATCGAAATGCGTATGGAGCAGTTGAGCCGATGGACTCAATGAACATGTTATTGAACATGAAACACATCAGTCCAAGCACAAGTCCGAAAGCTGAGCCTCTTATGGAGGATGATAGTTTGGAAAATATGGTGGAAGATTTGTCCGTCAAACCCCCATTACAGAGTAGCGTCACTATTCGTCCCTTAACTCCTAAAGAGGAATTGAAAGACGAAACACCTCCGCCAACTGAGAACTGAAACTTGTAAAAATCAAGACTTCTCAATGTATAGATAGATTTACAGAATCAAAGTGTTTCTGATTTTGTAATTCTAGTAACCTTTTCGTGCCTATTGATCCACTATTTCGAGTTGCAACACTATCAAAAATCTTCCAATTGCAAGAATCAGTTGTAACTCTTGAAAAGTGGTTTCAAGATTTTGTTAAAGATGCATGTTTCCTAATTAAAGTTAAGAGAGGACTAAAGGAACACTTTATAAGTTAAAAACATTCTAAGACTGAATTAAAATGCATCGAAAATCCAGAGACTGATAATATACGTCATTTAAAATTTCATCTATTCCATAATCGAGGAATTGAGATGATTTTAAAATATTTACTGAATCCTCTACATCTGTACATCAGTTACGATAAAACAATTTAAAATTGAGAGATTTCGCGCAAATAGAAAAGCGACAAAAAGTGGTTTACACAAAGATTGGTCTAACCCATATTACGGTTTATAATATATGTACAAATGCTATTATAAATTTATATTTATAGTATATTTATAATATATTTATAAATATATTATATATTTATATAATATATTTATCTGTAAATAAAAAAATCTTATCTACTTTTGGGCTTAAAGTTAAATTTAAGCCCATTTCTTGTATTAAAACAAAAAAATTTTTATCGTAAATTATAATAACAACACAATTCAACACAATTTTTTCAGTGGAATCTGAAAGTGTCTATTGTTTGAAATTTTTAATCTCTTTACCATATATGCATTTAATGTATATATGGCATTTGGTGGGAGTAAAATGATAATACACTGAGAAAACTGTTTGGTTCGGACAACAAAACGTTTGGTTGCTATAGAAGCAACAAAAATTTTTGTTGCAACCAAAAATTGTTTGGTTGTGCCAACAACAGGTTTGTTGAAAGAACCAAGATTTGGTTGGCACAACCAAAAATTTTTGTTGCTTCTATAGCAATCAAACGTTTTGTTGTCCGAACCAAACAGTTTTCTCAGTGTATTATATACACATATATATTATATATATTATATATCATATAAAGTCTTAAATATTATTATGACTGTTATAATTTTATAGTTTTAAGGATAATATGGTTACCGAAAAAATGGCCATGGGATGTTGCTGCAATAATCCTCAATTTTACTATAGAGATCCCATAATATAAATATAGTTTCCTGATGAGAGTGTATCAGATACAGGAGAAAATGAGTGTGAGATAATTTAAAAAAAATGGTAAAAATCGCTAAATTTACCAGTTTTGAAATTTTCTTACTCACATTTTTATATATGGTATTATAGAACCGGAATAAAATGTTCCACTCAAATAATGCAACAAACTACCTCAATATGTACCTACAATGAACGGTAATGTTCAAAAATAACTTGAGACTGATGAGCCGAATGTGTGCAAGACTGAACTTTTAAGCCGAATCGCAAGAAAGGAATTAAGACTGATGTGCCTTATGCCCAATAATTAATGTCCCACATATTGTAATCTTCAACCTTAGTATCATTCCACAGTATATAAATAGAGTTATTTAATGTTAAAAGTAATAGTGACAATTGACATTGTACCTGTACATGTGATTCATCGAAAGTTCATTCATAAGAGTGGCTGAAAATATTACATCTTAAAAAAATAAGAAAAGATTATTGAATATCAATTTATGATATATGTAGTTATAATTTGTTACCGAATTCACTTGTGTGTGAACTCAACTATGCCGCAAAACTGATACAAAAAAAAAGGAAAATTTTATTGTTAATGAAAAAGAATCTACTGCTAAGTATAAAATTTTAAAAATATAAATCGTTTGCCTGAAAAAGATGGATTAATCGTTACCCAGTGGACAAAAAGTCATTGACATCCTGAGGACGTCCTAAAGACATCCTTATGACGTCCATGTCAGTCCAAATGATGTCCAAAAGACGTCTCATGCCTTAAAGACGTCTTTTGGACGTGAGACGTCTTTAGGACATCAATTGGACTGACATAGACGTCTTAAGGATGTCTTTAGGACGTCTTCAGGATGACAATGTCTTTTTGCCCACTGGGTAAATTGACAAATCATTTAACTGTTTGACTCTTTTAATTAAAATAAAAAATTGTATTATATAATATCTCTACTCAATATAATATCTCAATTAGTCGATCTCTTTTTAGTGTGGCAATAGCAATAAATGATTTGTCATTATGTTTAGATACACATTAAATAAACATCGTGTTTTAAGGGCATGCGATACTTTTTAAAAAGAGCAAATTAGTTAAACCAATTATATATTCATAATAATCAATATTTTTACCTAATTAGAGTCAATAAACCTTCATCTCGTGTAGATGAAGGTTTATTGACTCTTATTGGCTAAAAATATTTATTATTATGAATGTATAATTGGTTTAACTAATTTGCTCTTATGGTAAAGTATCACATGTGTATCACATGAAATGTATATCACATGTATATTAAAATTAAAAGAAATTGCATTTTTTAAAGATGAAGGTGTTATAATTATACTGTTTTACTATTTTTTGTTTGCATAATATAAGAACTGTTTTAATTATCTATTTGTAAGACTGATATTTAGCATAATTTACCTCAATTTAAAAAAAATTAATTGCACATTATTCTGACACATATGTATATTGATTGATGTAATCCTATATAGAATGTAAGAAAAATTCTTTGGCACGGTTATCGAATAAAGAGTGTTATATATACATATATATTATATATACATAATTTTCTGATTGATTTTCATTGTTATAACTGAGATTATTTGAACTACATATAAAGTAAGTTAAATAAAGATAACAAAATTACTCATTAGCATTAATTTTGAGCATAATTACTTGAATGA
Organism: Synergus itoensis; assembly: GCA_904066005.1. NCBI lineage: Eukaryota > Metazoa > Arthropoda > Insecta > Hymenoptera > Cynipidae > Synergus > Synergus itoensis. The sequence continues at coordinate 60,683 of CAJFCP010025546.1, forward strand.
CGTATTAACATAGATAATTTTTGTGGAATAGAGTCGCTATCAGGAGTGTTCCTCATAAACTCACTTAAAATGTAGAGTACGCGTTGCTATACTTTTAAATTAATTTAATGATAAGTATAATTTTTAGAGAACTTTATCTTATCACATTTACGTAGATATAATTTTGAAGAAGTTGATTTAATAACGCAGAAATATTCTGTTAAAAGTCGACCACACTCTATAGATGGAAGTGTTAGTGAATCTGTGATCTGAAATTTGTAAATAAGAAACTTTTTTCTTCTAGTTTCTTCACATTAGGTAAATATAAATAAATCATCAGCGATGAAACAAAATAACATTATATCTGGGGCTACAATTGGGGAAAAGAAACTGGAAAGCTCAGCAGCACAATTATTTTTCGATAGTGTACAAAAACATGGATCAAAAGTTGCAATGATTAGACATATTAATAATATAATAATATTAATAGAATAATATTAAAAGAATATTTTTAATATATAGACTTTATTGACAAGATTTGTTTTCTTTTAGATAAATTCTGATACATGCGAAGAATTTACATACGAAAAAATCTTGAAGGATAGTTGCAAACTAGCAATTTATTTTAAAAAACTAAATTTGATTACAAATGATCGAGTGGCTGTCTGTAGTGAGAATAATTTATTTTATAGCACGATAGTTTTATCGAATATTTTTCTTGGCACCAGCCTATGTCCATTAAATTAATAACCCTAATAAATATACCCTATTTATTAGGGTTCATGAATATTTTAAAAACTCCCCCCAAAATATTTTTCTGGATTCGTCCCTGATCAAAACAAAAAAAAATATAGCACACAAATTATTTGTTTCAAATTAAACAAATCTTTTATTTAAGCCAAACATATATACCAAACAAATTATATATTTCAATTAATAAGTTGGATATTCTTCATTTATTAAAATTAAATAAATGTTTTGTTAATTGAAGTAAGAAACTTATTTCGTTCAATTTTATGACTTCAAACAAATTTTTTTGTTTCATTTAAACAAACTTTCTTCTGAGTATAGTGTTATGTCTTGAATAACACACGCAATAGCGTAAATGTAAATAAAGCTATTCCCGCACTGTACCTTTACGAACTATAGGAAAACACAAAAGATGTCTCTGACAAAAGTAACTAAAAATTAGCCCTTAGGACAGCCAAAATCTCTCGTCCGCAGTTTAACTGTCAGAATTCGCGATCAGAAAAACATAGGGATGAGGGATTTTGTTCTCAAATTAGACGGTGAAATTTAAAGGGTTTTACGTCCCTCGTTGATTCGACCCAACTTCACAATTCCTTCGGGACAATTTTCCGGCACTACAGACTTTTAGAATTGAGGATAAAAATACTGTTTTTACCCTTCGTGACTCAGTGAAAGACTTGGCCACCGACAAGATTGCGTGAGAAGAAACAACGACTTTACGCGAGACGGGCGCCAATTTTCCAAAATTTCCATATGTAATTTGGGAAGCTTCTTTACCCGTTAAAGAAATTCGTCAGACTGCCCAGAGCAACTGAATTGCTTAGTTTTTATGATGCTCGTCGTAGGCGTGCTATCGGTAGATTTGAAGGGGAAATTTTGAAGTGTCAGGAATTTAATGTGTGTCAAAAAGAAATCGGGGCGAGAGAACTTCTGACCTAATACTCTTATTTTGTAACTTTGTTAACTCTGCAAAAATGCAACCTCTATTAGCAAATGAATCTGGGGCAAAGAGCCCATGATCAGTCATTGCTGTATCAGATTTTTGCGTACTCGCAAATATTTGAGTCTTTCTGTTCGTTGTACAATCGAACAGAAATTTCTTGAATTGTGATTGCTGCAAGCAATATATATATATATATATATATATATTTTGCAATATACTTTGGTATTATTATTGCAGAGTGACCTCAAATTCTATTTTTCAACTCAATTTAATTGAGTATATATTAAATAGAACGTAATTCATTTTGTATGAATTTACTTTAACAGCTGATTATAGTATAGGTCAGAGTCCCGAGGAAGAAAATGCGGAAGGACGAATATGAGACGGAAAGGTCGGGCAAGAAAGGTGCGAGGTGGAGTGTCCGATAACGCGCCTTCGTGCGGCCATCAAGCATTTACGTTAGTTATATGGTATAGGCGCTCGTCTCTAGTAGTTGAAACTGATGCTTGTGACTCATGACAATATGCGAGTACGAAAGCGGCAAGCATTGAGCGCATTATTATTTTCATTCATTCCTTTTCATTCCTTATTCTAATTTACAGAATATAAAAAATAATTTCGATATTAAATTTTAATTCGAATTCGTTAATTCATTTAATGTTTGGGAATCTAGATCATACTTCGAGGCTTGTTTAATTGTTTCTTCACCGAGGTGTCGCATTGACAGCTCGGGTTACCGCTGCCAGTGGCCTCAAGAAAATATTCTTTTATTTCGAGATCCTCACTTGCGAAATTTATCGATTTAATCTCGCAAGTAGGATAATTGCTTAAAGAAATTATAATTTTTAATTAAATAAACAAAATGAAATATTTTCAAAGGGCTGGTACGTAACATCTTTATATATTTTTGGTTTCTAAAATTTTCTCACATTTTCAAAGGTTCATGCATATTTTTGGTATTTTCTTATATATTTCCTATTATGTATTCAATAAACATACTTCATACTTTTTATAATAAGGTACATTTACATATAAAATCTGTTCTAAAAATTTACTTATGCATATTTTTGGTATCTTGAAGGATTACACAGGCACACAAGAAAAAAAAAGTGGTCTGTAAGTATGCTGTATCAAGAACAAGACCTATGTATTCTTATGTATTTTGACGCGCTGATTCCGAATCCGGGGTCAGATTGGCTCCAGCACGTCAAGTTTAAGGGCATTTGAAGGTCAAATCGGTAAAAAATTCTATTGAAAGAAGATGACTAGCATTTCTATGGTTTTGAGGGCCGCTTAATCCGAATCTGGAATCAGTTTGATTCCATCATGTCTGTATCAAGGTCAATTCCAGGTCAAATATACATAATTTTGAAAAAAGTGAATTTTTGACTGCAGATTCTGAAAGAACGGAAAATTTTACGTTCAGATATGATATCCGCTATTTTTTTATGATTCTAAAGGTCATTTCAAGGTTAATTTATGTTAGTAACTTGAGAGGTCGTATGACGATTGCAAAAATACAAAAGTGTGTCTTCGTGGAACAAGACTACTATTTTCATAAATAGCGGATATCATATCTGAACGTAAAATTTTCCGTTCTTTCAGAATCTGCAGTCAAAAATTCACTTTTTTCACATTGTACAAATTTGACCTTGAATTGACCTTGATTCACAAATGATGGAATCAAACAGATTCCAGATTCGGATTCAGCGGCCCTCAAAACCATAGAAATGGTAGTCAACTTCTTGCAATCGATTTTTTTGCCGATTTGACCTTTAAATGCCCTTAAACTTGACGTGCTGGAGCCAATCGAACCCCGGATTCGGAATCAGCGCGTCAAAATACATAAGAATACATAGGTCTCGTTCTTGGTACAGACAACTTTTTTTTTGTTTGCCCGTGTTATTTTTAAATTTCCGATTAATACAAATACTTCATAAATTTTATAATAACGTACATTCACATACAAATTTTATTCTAAAAAATTCACTCATGCATATTTTGTTAAATTATGCCGATCTTTTTTTGTTTATCTTAATTAAGTTTAATCATTTTCAGTATGTCACGAAGGGTGACACCTTCCCCCTTTTTCTTTTGAGCACGATTTCGATACATTTGGAGCAATGGATTGCTCTTTTTTCTGCGTAAATAATAGTTTGATTACAATAATGGCATTTAGTTTTAGCAGTCTCGACATGATCTAACAAGTGCCAAGAATTTCGTTGTTGTATATTTATTTGTTCCTGTGGCGACCTTTTTTTGTAACAGTTTTCACACAGGCGTATTTGTTTTCGTCTATCGGAATAAAAATATGGAATACCTTGCTTGAGGTTAAAACAATATGCAGTGAAGATGCTTGAGTACTCTCTCGTATGGTAGTCTGGCAATTCGTTATCAATATTATTTGGGAGTGAAGTTTCCGATATTATTTCCTTTGGAAGCATTTCCTAAAATAAAAGAAAAGTCTTTTATTTATATAGTTTTTATAGTATTCAGACATGAAAATGCTTATTATTTTACAGAAGTCAGTTTTAGATTTAACATTATTCAGTTTCTTTTGAGGAAAAAGGAAAAAGAAAAATTTTTTATTTGATGAAATCTGTTTGTGCATTATGAAGTACTGCATATGGTTATCGGTCTTGTAGTCTTAGTATGTGGCATGAGTCTATGCGTGGGTCCTAGATGATCGGACTGGTTGTGTCCCATAAAATTGGCAATTTGATGGTTTTTTTTTTTAAAGGTCATTCATGTCTAGCTTTTCCTTGGTTATTTGAAAATGTGTTTCCTATAAAATTGCTTTTTAAGGGAGGGGGTTCACTATGTTCTAAGGGTATGGTTTTTCGAGACATTAGTCTGTTTAGATCTACTGATTGGGATAGGTCTTCTTGAAAAGTTCATTTTGGGTCTTGTGGCATCATTAGTGAGTCTCCGGATTGGTCATTTTTGGCTGAAGCCACTGATTTCGTAGGAATGGGTCCTATTGATTTTGAACTTTTGAGAAACAGTGAAGATTTAAGTAGTGTTTCTAATTTTGCGGAAAATACTTGTTTGAATAATGATTTTAACTTGCAATTTGTGACCAGAATGTGATTAATAATTTTGAAAATTCCTTAAATTTTGACGGATCTCAAATGGATACGAACGAACCTTTGGTTTCGGAAAGTAAATTTCATGTGGATTATAATGGAATGGTGGTTACAGGTGTGCCTTCCACTTTGGGAAGTGAACATTGCGATATTAATTTGTTTTCGGGAACAAATTTTTACGGTAATTATGGGAATACGATTGCAAGTGTACCTTTTGGACATTATGATATAAATCCTTCGACTTTGGGAGGTAACTGTGTGCTGGACACTAATTGGATGATAAAAATAAAATATTTTAGAAGATTTAGTTTTTTCATGCTGCTTCTCGGTTTGTGACCTGGAAAAAGAAATATTTATATTAGTTAATTTGTACAAATATAGGTTAACTACATATGTAAAAGGAGTTATACTAATTGCATGCAATGTTATTCTACTTCGTTGTTTTAGTTTTAGAGTTTCAACATATTGTACAAAATAATTTATCACTTCATCGATTCTTCGACGATGCTCGTAATCCATTTTTGAGTGTTTTGAAAGTAGTTTTGTATAATCTTAGATTAAATTTGAGTAATATTTGTTTCTGGAATTCTGGGAATTTTTGATAATTTAAGTCTATTAATGTGTACTATTTTGGGTTTGTTTTTTATTTGAATTTTTACATTTCCTTTTCCTAGAATTTCTAGGACTTCATTTCACGACATTTTCATATGTCTCCTACTTTAAAGTTTTGGGGGTTGGATTTTTTACAATAATAAAATTTTGATTTCTCTTTAGCTGATATTAAATTTTCTCTTACTATACCTCGTATTTTATGCAGTTTAGTTATAAGTCCTGTCATATAGTCATCGTATGTTTCTAACATTTCATGAGGTAAGGGTGCTTCACTGGACGGTTCGCGAGCTAATCTTCCGAATACTGACTCATAAGGGGTACATCTGGTGCCCTCATGGACACTTGTATTGTAAGAGAATGTTGCTAATTCAAGCCAATCATCCCATTCTGAATTTCTATTTATAAACTGTTTTAAATATTCACCCAATACGTGGACAGCGAGAGAAACTCCTGGATATCTGACGCCGTTCTGTAAGGAACGTTTCTGATTAGATTTACCGTATCTACTTTTCAGGTGGGCAATGTTGAAGATTAAACTAGTGGGAACTTACTTTTTTTTAAGAATAGATGTTCCCTGCTTAGTTTCTATGGGTTACAGCTTCCAAGGTTCTCCTAGGTAACCTAGCCGCCTTTCCACATGTGTCGGGGACCTAGACTAGGGGTCCAATTGGGATGTTGAACACGAACACCAAACTGTTACTCGGAACTTGAACTGGTACCTAACTGTAACTCGGGAGGTTGACGGGCCTATCGGATATAGGTCCGGAGTCTGATTTCAGATATTGGCTGATTACTGGCTTCAGGACTGTAACCGCGAGAAGACATCTGGTAAGACTGGACTAAGACTGAAGACTCAAGACTGAAGACTGATTGTAACTGCGAGACTGACTACCGGCGATTCAAGACTCTAGATTGAGATAAGACTGACTTTTTTAGAATGGTGCTTCCTGGTTTTCGTGTCCTTTTTATATCCGTTTTACCTTCCTGGTTACTATGGGAACTACTGAAACGTGGTTCCTCGGTTGGTCCTCCCGTTTCGTCCACTTTCAAGATAGGGAGCGAGGGTACATGGTTCATAACTTGACCCCTAAATGTGTCTGAAACGAGGGAGGTCTGTTCGTTTGGTTTCTCTCGCGTCGACTCTTACATGTGTTTGAAACATTAGGTTTTTACATTTATTCATTGGTTACGATCACGTAACAGTAGAGGGAATTAGAGGAATCTGATAAATGGAAAAAATGTTTAAAAAATAACATTAAAATTGAATATTTTAATTCAGATTTATTATAAATAACACAAAATGTTAAAAAATGTCAAAAAATGAGCGCAAAATTTACTTTTTGAATCTTTTAACCCTTTGAACTTACAAATTCATGTCCAAAATGTCCAATTGAAATCTTTATACTATCCGACTGTTCAAGCTTAGAATGATCCTTCAAATTCAGAAATTTATTATACCTAATTTTTTGATATTTTAACAAAAAAAAAATTTGTTTAAACTTTGAATTTTTAAATTCATGATGCTTAAACTTTACCTGTCCACAGTCAGAATCGTACTTTAAATGAGGTAATGTATTACCCCAATTTCTCTCTCTAGGGTTAATATTATAAATTAATATTGTTACACTGTTAAATTAATAATTGTGATAGGAGTGGAGCTGCTCCATTGTCAAAGGAAACTGAACTGGGTGTTATAAAGCGATTCAACAACCCTATAAAAATTTTTTGCCTCTATGGAATGATAGAAACAACAATGAACATCTGACCACGATACTCTCCTATGCAGAGGTAGAACCCAGAGACATGATGGCCTTTATTGATACATGTCTCCCAGAATCTCTGAAGGATTCCATTGATAGCATGGCAGGTCTGAAATCTTGGTATGAATATCAAGGTTTCAGTCCTCTGATCATCTTGCAGAAGCTATATAGTAGCTTCAATAGAGTTATAAACCGTCCCATGAGTGCTAAGAAAGATGGGAAAGTCTTTTATGACAATACCAGAATCTTTAATGAAGACATGCTCCACATCTGCATGGTTTTCACAATGAGAGGTGCCAACTGGGAATCCATAATCAAAAAGTCCACCGAAGAACTCGTCACTATCATGGACCATCTCAAGGGCAAGTACTCTATTAATGTACAGCCTAGACAGCCAGATACAAAACTTGCACCCGACAACATCACTTTTGGTAGAATTGCTGCTACCTTTCCTTATATGACTGTTCGCCTCTTCAACTAAGGATAAAAACATTGACTACGCTCTGAAGGTACTCTTTGCGCGCATGTTTTCGTCCATGGTCCCGTCTGGAATGCGAGAAGGAATAAATTTTGCTATCCTTTGCAAAATTGAATGATAAAGTCCTACATGCCAAGGACAAGAAACTGACAGAAAATAGTTCAGTTGCTGATTATCTCCTCGCCTCTCTAAGATCGACTGTTCTCTCCGATGACCTGAAGTACATGTACTTCACGCACTGGAAGGTCCTGGAAAACACTTCTGATGACGCCAAGAGACCAATATACTCTTGGACTATCGAAAAGAATCAGACTAGCTAAAGAATCAGAACTCTTGGATACATTCCTATCCAAATGCTCAGTGTAATATATTGAGTGGTTCAATCCTGAATGTTTCAATTTGACACTTTTTGAGACATTAATAGGACAATATCGCTAAAGTGACACACAATGATGCCGGGCTCATATTCAATCTATTTCAACTTTCAACATAAGATGGTAGATTGAATAGAACCTGATCATTGTGTAAGAAAAAATAATTTTGACTGAAGAAAAAGTAGAAAGAGTAAACATTTTTAAAGAAATGTTTGTCGAAAGACAAAGTCCTTACCGTGGAAATAAACAAAAAATAGAAAATTATTTAGGGGAAATGAATCATAAATGTATTCATTGCAATGCCACGAATCAAAAGGTATCCAGGTTATCCCTGAAGCCCCAGTCCTTGTAGATTCCCAGACACAGGCTGGGTCTGGCGCAGTCCTCTTTGTTGACGAGGATTCTCAGACTGAGGCCAGCCCTTCTTCCTCTCAGTCGAATGAATCTCAGACTGTTTCCCCACTAACTATTGATTCTTTCACTAGTTCTGACCCTGACACTGAGAGGTGTTGTAATTGTGGTCAAGTTAAAGACAAATCTTTACGATTTGTGCAGTTTATCAAATCAGCTCCTCAATCGACTCCTTTAGAACCTGCCCCCTCTACCACTGCTGTCAGCCAGAATTCTAGTATGACTGAGACTACTAGTTCTGAAGATTTAGACTCTCTAGTGAACAGAAGTTATTCTCTACCTGAACGGGTCGTCATAGAAATTCCACAACCCGACTTCGACGATGTCAGAACCGGCCAGACGATAGTCAGACAAAGGCGGCTCGAAAGATCCTAAAGATCTAGGAGTGGGTTCAAATGATCCCAGTGGCCGGAAAGATGAAACCTCTGGATCCCAACAAAACATCGCTCCGGCCACTAAAGAAGAAAAAGTCGCAGCACTTAAAAGCCTTTTGAAAGAAAAGGGTTAGAATCTAACTTCAGATGTTAAGACCCATCTCACCACGATCCTCTCCTATGCAGAGGAGATATGATGGGAGACATGATGGGCTTTATTGATACATGTCTCCCAGAATCTCTGAAGGATTCCATTGATAGAATGGCAGGTTTGAAATCTTGGTATGAATATCAAGGTTTCAGTCCTCTGATCACCTTGCAGAAGCTATATAGTAGCTTCAATAGAGTTAGAAACTATCCCATGAGCGCTAAGAAAGCTGGGAAAGTCTTCTATGACAATACCAGAAGCTTTAATGAAGACATGCTCCACATCTGCATGGTTTTCACCATGAGAGGTGCCAACTGGGAAACCATAAACAAAAAGTCCACCGAAGAACTCGTCACTATCATGGACCATCTCAAGGGCAAGTACTCTATTAATGTACAGCCTAGACAGCCAGGCACAAAGCTTGCACCCGACACCATTACTTTGGGAAAAATTGCTGCAACCTTTCCTTACATGACTGTATGCCTCTTCAACTAAGGTTACAAACATTGACTACGCTCTGAAGGTACTCTTTGAGCGCATGTTTTCGTCCATGGCCCCGTCTGGAATGCGAGAAGGAATAAATTTTGCTATCCTTTGGATTGCAAAATTGAATGATAAAGTCCTGCATGCCAAGGACAAGAAACTGACAGAAAATAGTTCAGTTGCTGATTATCTCCTCGCCTCTCTAAGATCGACTGCTCTCTCCGATGACCTGAAGTACATGTACTTCACGCACTGGAAGGTCCTGGAAAAAACTTCTGATGACGCCAAGAGACCAATATACTCTTGGACTATCGATGTAACGCGGGCAAATTCCACGGCAGAAAACCTCCTCAAAGCCAAAGAATCAGAACTCTTGGATACATTCCTATCCAAATGCTCAGTGTAAAATATTGAGTGGTTCAATCCTGAATGTTTCAATTTGTCACTTTTTGAGACATTAATAGGACAACATCGCTAAAGTGACACACAATGATGCCAGGCTCATATTAAATCTATTTCAACTTTCAACACAAGATGGTAGATTGAATAGAACCTGATCATTGTGTGTCACTTTACTCATTCCGAAAGAATCCGTCTCGTTACAGGAATTGCATTTAAATTTAATTTCTCACGCTTTTCTTACGTTTTTACGTAGCTATATGAGAAGTCTCTTGAGCGACCGCACTGGTCCGCGTTTTTTAGTAAACATGCGTCACGGTGTCATTGCACCGAGTAGACGACGTTGTCTGATGTTCAGCTGAACACTCCGCTCGCGACGACGCTGAGTGCACTTCTTACGTTAGAAAACGATGTTAAGACCCATCTGACCACGATCCTCTCCTGTGCACACGTAGAACCCAGAGATATGAGGGGCTTTATTGATACATGTCTTCCAGAATCTCTGAAGGATTCCATTGATAGAATGGCAGGTTTGAAATCTTGGTATGAATATCAAGGTTTCAGTCCTCTGATCACCTTGCAGAAGCTATATAGTAGCTTCAATAGAGTTAGAAAC
>CAJFCP010025547.1:0-12028 GCA_904066005.1 Synergus itoensis
CCCCCCCAATATTTTTTAGAAGTCTCCGCCTCTGCTCAGTTTTAAAGAAAACTATATCTACTGCTTTCGAATAATGGAATAATGGTTTTACGATTCTCGAAAATAATTTGTTATTTAGACACTTTGCATGTAACTTTATGGAAGAATAGATAGATAAATTGAGAATAGTATCTATTGCACACTCTCACGCCCTATTCACATAGGAAACGTTGTGGAAGATTGAAGACATTGTATTTTTAGATAAGTGACAGTTTTACACGTTTAGACGTTTGCAGAATCGTGTCTTCTCATAAATACCTTTTCAAATTTTGAATAATAGAAAATAGTTTTGAAAAGTAAAATTATACTTTCGTCATGCGAATAAATAAAAGATTCTTAATTTTTGAAATATTTACTTCTGTCCACTTTGCTAATGAAGAGTTATTATTAAAAAACAGAGCTGGGTAAAATGGTTCTCAAAATGTATTTAAAATGTAAAATGCAAAATAGGTTTACAAAATCCATTTAAAATAGAAAATAGAAAATGATTTTATATCTTATATTTAAAATGAAAAATGCAAAATGGATTTTTATTAACTTTCATTTCATTTCCAAAGTCAATTATAAATTTTAATTACGTAAAATTTCATAAAGAATAATTATTATTCTTTGCGTAATAAGGCAAACATGTCTTTTCGAATTTACGCCGGTGAACACAAATTTTGGATCTGAGTTTTAAATATCAAATTTTGATTTATTTTACGTAGCTATTATAATGAACGATAGTTTTTTTTTTCTTAAAAGTTTGCTTCTTTTCTGCTTTTTTTACTTTTTTTTTTTTTTTTAAAGTTTTGCTTTTTTTGTTTTGCTTTCTCATAATTTTATTATAAATTACTATTCAACGAATTTTTGTTATACACTTGAGTCACTTTTATTAAAAAATAATTATTTTTAATTGCAATCAACCCAAAAACTTCAAAACTTACTTATCGATGTAAAACAGACAAAAGCAAACTTTATATAATAAGTCAAAAATGAATATTTTTGTTCTTTTTCATGTACCAGAATTTATGCATTAAAGCAGAAACCCCCCCAAAAATTTTTTTTTAACCTGTGATTATCTAACTTGTCCAGGGCAGAACCAAAAAAATGGAAAATGGTATTTTAAGTGGAAAATAGGTTGAAAATCTATTTAAGAAGGAAAATGTAAAATGGGTTTCCTCTTCTTATTTAAAATACAAAATAGAAAATGGCATTTTGCATTTCAAATACCTATTTGAAATGAATTCATTTGAAATAGTTACTCAGCTCTGTTAAAAAAGTATAATACTGCAGAAAAAAATAGGGTTTCAATTTTGTTCCAATCAATTTTTGCTGACAGTATTTTCGTTCAATTTTAGTTTAAATTTTTCACCTCTTTTACATTGAAAAAAATCTCCCTTTATTATTTTGAAAAAAAATCTTCTCTTTTTGTTTGTGGTGGTTTTTGTATTAAACGGAAGGAGTTCATCGAATCTGTATGAAAATTGTGGCACGCGTCTAGACGAAAGGCTAAAGTTAATGATAACCTCGGATACTCTTGTAAGATGCGTAGTTGGTTTAATAACAACTTTATGAATGTTGAGGTTCACTTATACGATGATAAAAAAATGTCCGAAGAAGCCTACCTTGAATTTATATATAATTATTTTCGCCTCTAGCCCATAGCACAAAGAGCCGCAATTGCGCTTTTTTATTTACAATATTATGTATACGTATAATACAACCTACTTTTTTTTTATTATCGAAAACAAAATTTATTCGTACTCAGGACAAATATTTAAATAACTGATGAAATATGCTTAAATAATGTTAACTATATAATGGCAACTTTTGATATCTTTGAATTGAAACATAATATTACGTTTCAATTCAAAGAACGATCAATTTCGAATTGTTCGAATTTTTTTTTTTTGCAGAAAGATGGAAAAAATATTTTTTTATAAATAATTGATATTAGAAGAAGAAATGGATTTCTAGAAATATGATTCATTGTATTAATTATAAAGAATTTGATAAAATGAATATTTTTGAAGAACTTATTTTTTTACTAAAGAAAATATTTTTATTTAGAAATTTATTTCGGTAAGATTAGGTTTATAATAATAAATATTTTATATTTTTAGCTATGTACCTATGTCTTCGAATTTTCCTACAAGGTTCGTGTTCTTAAAATATCTTATCTGTGAAAGAGATGCAAATTTGTTAATATTATTGTGTGGATCAAAGCGATAAATTATGGATATTATTCCCTCTGATATATTGAAAAATTACGGTTATTTAATGAATGATTATATTAGTTAATTAATACATTTTGTTGCGTTTTTACTTACAAAAATACAAAAGTTTAATTATGAGGCACTGACGACATTTCCACTGATAAGTAACGTATAATTCAGCTTTATGCTACAAGATGGCAGAAGTTGTAAGAAAATTGAAGTCTTGATATTGTCGTTTTCTGTTATAAGCAATATTTACAAATTTTTAAACAAATTACTTTTATGAGAGCCTAAAAACTGACTTGAAATGTATCACAAACTAGACCTTTCGGGCTTGATTCAAAACTTTTTTTTTTCTGTGTGGTATACTCGTTTAGTGTCCGAAAATGAAGGTCAAGTTCGTTGGTCAGCCATTTTGGATAAAAAAATTCAAAAAGTTGGAGCATTTTGAAAATTTTTGAAACCACTTTTTTTTAATTTACAAATTCTATGCACGGATGTTCGTAGTAATCAAAAAGTGGAACAATTTTTCCTAATGACTTTTTTCGATAAAAAAAAAATTGTAAGACATAACATTTTGAAATATAAAAAAAAATTAAAGAAAACCTTAAATTAGAAGACAAACAACGCACGATATGAAAAAAAGTCTAAAGATCAAAAATATTTCTTTTTGAACGCCCTATAGGATAGGCATGACTTTTGGAATTTCCTTAAAAAATCGAAAATTCAAATTTTGAGCCAAATAACGCGAGATGCAGAGAAAATAATAAGAAATATAATTATTGGTCTTAGAAAGATCTACAAGTTCTCCTTTGGTCATTTTTCAATAGGATGAGTAGTTTTCGTTTTAATGGTGTTTCTTTTAATAAATGAAAAGAGATCTTGAAATTCTTTAAATCTCTTTTCATATTATTTACAAAATCATGAAAAATGTCTCAAAATCGTTTGAAAATCACAAAACCTTTTTGAATTCTTCAAAAATCTCTTGATATTTTTTTTTAAAATCATTTGAAATCTCTTGAACTACCTTGAGATTTTTTAAGGGTGTTGGAGCCAAGTTCTAATCTAAAAATTCGATTTCTTCATTTTACTCAACATATATTAAATTTGGAATTTTTTCCCTTTGTAGAATTAATCAATTTTTAACTAGAATTATGCGTACAGAGTGAGAAAATATCTAATTCAAATATTTTTTAAGTAAAATAAAAATATTCAATTTTGAAGTTATATTTTGAATTCATTTTATGCAAAAAATCTCGAAATTAAATATTTTTTCGCTCTGTACGCAGTCTTATATTTGAAAAAAGATTAGCGCTACAGAGCGAAAAAATATTTATCTATAATTTTCGTTGAGTAAAATGGAGAATAGAATTTTGAGCTTAACACTTGGGTTCAACGGCCTTAAGGTAGGGATCTACCACACTCGAAGAAAAAGCTATTTTTGTGAATTTTTTCTGAGCATGCTATATTAAAGATATTGAGAAAAAATAATATATTTTTTTTAATGTGGTGGAACATTAAAAAATTAATAAATGGTTTTTAAGGGCGTTGGACCCAAGTGTTAAGCTCAAAATTCCATTCTCCAATTTACTCAAGGAAAATCACAAATAATTATTTTTTCGCTCTGTAGCGCTAATATTTTTTCAAATATAAAACTGCCTACAGAGCGAAAAAATATTTAATTTCGATACTTTTTGCATAAAACGAAGAACTCAGAATCTATCTTCAAAATTGAATATTTCATTTTACTTAAAAAATATTGGAATTAGATATTTTCTCGCTCTGTACGCATAATTATAGTTAAAAATTGATTAATTCTACAGAGGGAAAAAATTCCATGTTTAATATTTGTTGAGTAAAATGAAGAAATCGAATTTTTAGATTAGAACCTGGCTCCAACACCCTTAAGTAAAAAAAATAGTCTTTTTAAAAATATCTTCTAGTTTATCATAATAATAAATTCGAATCCAAAAAATATTAATATAAACAATATACTAGCTTGGGGCAGACTTAGGGCTAAAAAAACCAAAAAATAAAATACAAATTTAAAAAATCGTGATACTAGCGAACTCTAGCGTCACTCTAGTGATACTACTAACTTCCGATCTCTGCATTACCGACTGCGCCAAAATTCAATCCAATTCAATGCAGCGCACACCGTCGTCATGTTCAGGTTTACGGTACGATCGTTCTGGCGACTTGACATCCGCGACAACTTTTCGAATAAGCAAGCATTTCGTAAACGTTGAAATCTCTCCTCAAAAATCTGTATTTCTTCATTTTATCAGTGATTCAGTGTTCACGCTGAATCTCGCCGATAATACGTAAATTCGTCGTATAATGTCAAGACAAGTTTCCACCACCCGCAGTGCTAATCAGTGCCACATGGAATGAGCCTCGACTCGATAAGTTCGCGGTAAACACTCGACTTGATCGAAAATAAACCAGGCGCGTCTCGTTTTGGCACGCGTAATTCGTGGGGTCCACTGTAGATTTTAGATTGCCGAAGTCATTCTTTCTTTTCTCTTTTCCCTTTTCTCTTGCTCTCCTCCAATCCAAACCTCCCTTACGTCGATATTCCGAATTCCCCTACAATTCCTTCACTCTCTTCTAGTCCTAGTCTTCTATCAAGTCACTTTTTTCCTACAACTTTTTTAACCCGAGAGATCCTGTTTTTATCATCTAATTCACTTCCGCAAGCCAAGTTCTTTTCATCGCGAGTGCTGACAAGGTTGGAAATTGTTGTAAAAAGTTATATCAGTGCTAAAAGTGATTTAATTTTCGAGTTTAGACTTTCACTCAAGTCTATATAGTGTTTCCGGGTTTTGTTTAAGTGCCACGCTCGGGAAAACGTGTTGGATAATTTAACAGGTTATTCGTCACGAGGAAGAGAAAAGGTAAGAGATAATCTTTTTCCTTGTTTGTTATTTGCAACAATTTTCATGGTTAGCCTTCGAGAGTTAGGTTAGGTTCCATAGGGTTTTGGTCGTTTTGGTGTTGGTGGGTTTGACATTTTGTATCGCGGTTTTTTTTTTTAAGTACACGTTTTATTTGTCGAATTTTTCTATTTACCACAGATGCTTCCAGAACTGGGTAAAATGGTTCTCAAAATGTATTTAAAATGTAAAATGCAAAATAGGTTTACAAAATCCATTTAAAATGGAAAATATTGGTTTTCTATCTTATATTTAAAATGAAAAATGCAAAATGGATTTTTATTAATTTTAATTTCATTTCCAAAGTCAATTATAAATTATAATTACGTAAAATTTCATAGAGAATAATTATTATTCTTTGCACAATAAGGCATACATGTCTTCGAATTTACATCGGTAAACACAAATTTTGGGTCTGAGTTTTAAATATCAAATTTTGATTTCTTTTTTGTTGCTATTATAATACAGGGAACGATAGTTTTTTTTTTTTTTTTTTTGTTAAAAGCGTTAAAAGTTTGCTTCTTTTTTGCTTTTTTTTTTACTTTTTTTTTTAAGTTTTGCTTTTTTTGCTTTGCTTTCTCATAATTTTATTATAAATTACTATTCAACGAATTTTTGTTGTACATTTGAGTCACTTTTATTAAAAAATAATTATTTTTGATTGCAATCAACCCAAAAACTTCAAAACTTACTTATCGATGTAAAACAAACAAAAGCAAACTTTATATAATAACAATATTTGTGGAGATAAAATGAATTGGAAAAAAATATTTCGTTCAATTGAACGTTCAAAACTTCTGTTAAATAAAATTTGTTCATTTGAACGTTCAGAACTTTTCAATCATGCTCAAAAAGTACTAATTTGCACTGAAAATTCGACCAGAACGGATGCACACCTCTATTGAAAATTTATTTAAGATGAAAAATGCAAAATGGGTTTCCTCTTCCTATTTAAAATACAGAATAGAAAATAGGATTTTGTATTTCAAATATCTATTTGAAATGAATTAATTAAAAATAGTTACCCAGCTCTGGATGCTTCACTTTGAAATCGTGCATAAAATGAACGAAAATTTCAATCTGGGAAAAGTCAGAAAATGACAATGTTTATATTTTTAGAAAGAATGTTTTAATTTTTGTAAGTTTTAAATCTTCTAAGTTTTAATTCTTCTAAGTTTTAATTCTTTTATGTTTTAATTCTTTTATATTATAATTCTTTTATATTATAATTCTTCTATATGATTGAAAAGTTCTGAACGTTCAAATGAACAAATTTTTGTACTGATTGTATTTTTAACTATAAAAAGTTTTTAAAAATTGTTTCGTTTACATTGAAAATAATAAAAAATTAAATAAACTTGTAATCCTTATTGTTACTTTTAGTTGGCACAATATTTTTGGATAAAATATAATTTGAAAAAAATATTTCGTTCATTTGAACGTTCGCAACTTTATTATTATTAACTTTATTATTCTATCGCATTAAATTGTGTAATTTTGAATGCAATTATTTGGTTTTCAAGGCCTCAAGCTTAAGTCGGAGTATCGAAGGCATTAGTGCGATTCTGGTTTATAAATATATAACAATTCTAAGCACATTTCGAACCTTGATATAAAGGACACAATGTTTCACGCAACCCTCGATAAAATTTAGTTTCCATTAATTGCATTTCCTGATTGCACTCTGACTTTGATGCAATCTCTTTAATTGGCACAGTTGGCGAATTGGCAAGATAAGGTACTGAAATGTGATTCAATTACATAGTAACGAATTCAATTCCACTTAATATTTTCAAAGAAAATTTATTCTTCGAAAAAAAAGTAGGTCAGAAGAAATATTCCTAACAAATAGGAATTGCCTGATTCAAAACTATCGATATGAAGTTTAGAATTGAATATAGTGGAAGAATGATTGCTCTGAAGGTTTGTTCCTCATTTCAATTTCTGCGATTTGCACCTCTGACTAAATCAGGGTTATGAAACTTGTTTGATCCGCTTTATGCGAGTAAATCGTGGGATGGTAGATTTACTGTTTCCTTCCGCGGACTATTACTCGAAAGTCTTTACAGGTCGTCGCCCCCTTCTAGGAATACAACGCCGGGTATCAAATATAATTTATCATACAGTAGTTATAGTTATGTTTAGAGTTTAAAAAACACACTATAATGATGCGAACTTTGATCGATTCAAGGCTTTAGCTTACTATCTGTTACCAAATCAAACAGCCAGGAAAAAGAAACAATAAAACCAATAAAACATTTCTTCCAAGAAAGGTTAATGAAGTATTTTTTAGAAAATCAGATTTAAATGTAAAGCATAAATATATTATAAATAACAGTTTTAAATGAATATTTTTTAATTTGTATATTGTTATATAAACAATTCAAATGCTGACTCCAAAATTCTATCAGTTTTATTCAACAAATGTTTTTTGTCGAGAATTAATTTTTTTTCTTTTTTTGAAAATTTAAGTATTTTTGAATAAGAACGTACTTTTTTTTTGGTTAAAAATTCACTTTTTTTATTGAAACAATTTAATTTTTTGTTAAAAATTAAAATATTTTTGGTTGAGAATACATTTTCTTCAACCAATTATATATATTTACATATTTACTTATTATTATTTGCCAAAATTGGTTTATTATTACTATTATTAAATAATAAAATAATAATATACCATAGATTCCTTCCTCCGACATTTACCGACATTAAGGGTTTGTATCCATGCTAATTTATCGTAGAAACGAACCCTCTATTGATAATTGTCGATAAATATGAAATAATTTCTAAGAGAAAAGAGTTTTTAATTCAAAATTGAACATTTATTTCACAATAAAATGAAAATCGTAAACAAATCGATGTTTTGGGTGCATCTGAAGTAGAGTCCACGTGGATGTAGTTTATCGAGCTATAAATGTCAGTTGCTTTCGAATGGACACGTCATTCGCCGTCTATTTACGTAATTGTTACTCATAGCTTGATTTTCTACTACCAGCAGAGAGATTTTTAAGTTATTTTCAGTTTGCAAATCACTAATTGCGAAAGATTAGAAAAAATTGTCAATTAGTATTCATTTCGCTTTGCAAAGCACGTAGCCCTAATTAAAAAAAACCACGTCAAAGATTGAATAAAATCCGGAATTTAGTGTCCACTAAAAATTATTTTGAAAAGAAATATAACTTTCGGAATATTAATTGTAAAGACAGACCAATTTTTTTATGGAGAAAATAGGATCTGGAATTGTTTTTGGTGCAAGAACATATAAATTTCCATGAAAGAGGATTTAAACTATGCACGAGAGAAATCCATTTGCGACTTTGTAACTGTTTGAAGGTCATTGTAAAGCTCGGAAAGAAAGTGCTTAGTGCTTTATCGAACCCCTTCTGATAGGCAACCATGCAGTCAGCGATAAGTTGTTTTTATTCAAGCAAAATAATTTCAAATCAAAATATATTAAAAGCTTGATAAAATCGCTGAAGTTACATATAATATAATATCTTTTATAAAGAATAAGCAAACTGAATTTGATTGAATAATCAAAGAGTTTCCCTTTATTTTTCAAGAAGAAGAGTTTTTGAAAAAAAAAATAATATTTTAAAATAAGAATCTTGAATTTATTTTTAAAATTCCTCATTTTAGAATTTGAGCACTTGTTCATTTCAAAGTTTCGAAAATTCTTTGTATAAACAACCTTGATGATATTTTTATACGAGGAAATGTTTTTTACTTCAAGAGTTTGTTTACAAAGTAAGGAGAACTTTGTTGTAATATTTACAAAAAACGACGCAATTTTTTTTAGCTAAGATAACAAAATTCTATTAAAAGCTTGAAATGATGCCAAGTGGTTTTAATATCGTGTATAATCAGGTTTTTAGAAACCTAAAATACCGATTGACTTTTTATCCTACATATTTAAACAAATAAGGGAGTAATTGAGATTGAAAATTAATTGATGTATTTTGTTTCAGCGAATCCAGTTTTTGAGGGAGCAAACGGAGATTTTATAAAGATTGAGCCGAACATGCCGATGGTGTTTTTGGACCGGTTGCCGGTCCCGAGTTTGCGAGTTTACACCGCCATCAGTGTTGCAATTTTATCTTGTTCCGTTTATTACGCAGCGCAAATTGTAAAGGATCCATCCTGGCGATCAAATCAAACAAATATTGTTGACGATCACAATGTCACCGGAAATATCACACAAGATGATCCCAGATCGTTTGGAGTCCATCTTAAAGAACTCGTAGCTTGTATGGTTCAGGAGCCAGGATGCATTTGGGTAAGTCAATGAAGTCGTATCTTCACTCGAAAGAAAAATATATTCCTTTTAATTCACCCAGTCAATTTTTGTCTCTAATTTTTTATCTAAAGATTTATCAAACCATTTAATATAATCTCTAATCAGATTTTCAACGAATACACGGAAAAAATAAAATGGCTGAATTTACCATTTAAAACAGTGAACATGCGCTCTGAACGTATTTTTCCAGGAATTTAGTAAGTTTTACTGTTTAAAATTGTAATTTTTGCTAAGAAAATTGCAAACCCTGTTTCTTCATTGCAAAAGTTACAATTTGAAATAGTAAAAGTTACTAAATTCCAGGAGAACTGCGTTCAGACCTCATGTTAACTATTTTAAATGGTAAATTCAGCCATTTTCTTTTTTCCGTGTATATTTTCAAGGTGGCGACTTGATCGGGAAACCGGGGAAGAACGGAAAAAACCGGAAATTTAATTAAAAACTGGGAGTTTACTTTTGATTGCAGTAAAATTCAAGTTTTCATTCTTTTAATAATTATCTATACTATATGAATTGGCTTGAAGTTTCAGACGTCTAGTCTGACGATTTTTTTTGCATTTATTGGAATAAAAATATTATTTATTTATTTTTTGTACTGGCAGCAATTTACCCGGAGTTGTCCGGAATTTGAAGAGATTTCATAGAATTTAAAGGAATTTTAAAGAGACTTTAAATGTTACATGATGTTTAGAACGAAAGTCATGAATTAAAATAAATGTTGTGCTTTGCGGTAAACATAAATGTGTTACTTTTAATTGACCGGGAAAATACAAAAACTTGACCGGAAAATGACCGGAAATGATTTTTAATTTAAATACAGTCTGATTGATTACGAATATTTTCAGGCTTCACAGTTTTTCTCATATTCCTCTGTTTTATCTTTTTATAGTTTTTATCTCGTTTTTCACTTTAGGGCATGTGGAACTTTACCATAAGAGCAATTTAGTTTCATTAACTTTAGTTTCGTTTGCAATTATAAATATTTTTCACTAAAACTAGGCCATTTACCTCCGTCTGCACGAAACGGAAGTAAATGGCCTAGTTTTGGTAAAAAGTTTTTATTGTGAAGAAAGTAAAGTTGACGAAACTGTATTTGCTTTTATGGTAATTACCACATGTTCTTAAATGGGTAGTGAATCAATAAAACCTGTATTGGAACATTCTATAATTTTTGCTTTTAAATTCAACTATTTTGTTAAGAATTCATCTTTTCAGTTAAAAATTTGACTACTTTTTAAATTGAAAATTAATTTTCTTTGTGAAAAATTTTTTTTTTACTATATCTTTTGGATTGAAAAATAAATTATTTTCTTTAAAATTTATCTTTTATATTGAAAATTAACGTTTTTGTTTGTAAATTTTTTAATATTATAATTTTTTTTATTGAAAATTTACTTTTTCCCTTGAAAATTAATTTTCTTTATGGAAAATTCAACTATTTAATTTTTTGTTGAAAATTTAAATATTAAACTATTCCGATGATAATTCAAGCATGTTTAGTTTAAAATTAATTTTTTTATTGCAAATTCAACATTTTCATTTTTTGTTGAAAGTGTATCTTTTTGGTTGAAAATTAATTTATTTTCGAAAATTCAAATATTAAATTTTTTTATGAAAATTTTTATCTTTTTCGTTCATCACTTTATTACTATTTTTTTCAAAAAAAAAAAAAAAAAAAAAAAACATTTCAAATTGAATTCAACATAGTACTTGTATTATTTTTATTCAAAAGAATTTATTCCCCTATTTTTGTAAAAAAAATTACCCTATTTCCCTGTTTTGAAAGTATTTTGTGCTGTGAAGTTTGTATTTAAAAAGTTGTTTCTCTAATTTAATCTTAATATCTAAAATTAAAAATTACGCAAGCGGATTTTTATTCAGAAATAGATGACATAATTCTCTAAAAAGAAACTGCGCAATATTAGAATAAAAATGTGCAAAATTAATCAATTTGCGATAAAGAAACTTGACCTACTTTTTTAATTTTTAATGAAAATGTCTGGGAAATTCGTTTGAAAATTCGGAATAAACTCTAAATGTCCATTATTTATTTATTTATTGCAAATTGAAACGTTCAAAAATTTTTTGCTTCAAATTTAAATAATTAAAAAATGTAAAACAAAATGAAACCTTAATATTTTAGAGAAGGTTGACGTCCGCCAAAAATGTATTCATGATTATAAAAGTACTTTTATAGTCATGAATCGTTTTTGCGAGCATCTATAATTCTTTTCTTTCGTCGCCTGGGCATTCTAACCTCTCCTGTCAATAACTTAGAAAATCTTTCTAAGTGCAACTAAAAGAATCCTGCCGCGTAGATCTCTCTACATCATCCGTGCTTCCCGATAGTAGCAAATTGTCACTCCCGCTCGCAC
This sequence comes from Synergus itoensis, assembly GCA_904066005.1. Classification (NCBI taxonomy): domain Eukaryota; kingdom Metazoa; phylum Arthropoda; class Insecta; order Hymenoptera; family Cynipidae; genus Synergus; species Synergus itoensis. The sequence continues at coordinate 11,846 of CAJFCP010025547.1, forward strand.
AAGATCTCTTCACCATCCGCGCTCGCTACAGGGACAAATTATTGCTCCCACTACGGAGACGCTACGAAGGATCCCCCACTTTTTCATACGAGCCAATCCTTGAACGCAACGGACGGTGATAGGTCGGAGAGTTCCCCGGCAGTGCCTATAAAGATCCGCGTTTAGGCGCGGATCTTTATAGGC
>CAJFCP010025547.1:17028-37504 GCA_904066005.1 Synergus itoensis
CCAACACCCTTAAGTTAGTTTAATTATTATTATATTATAAAAACTAATCATTTTTATTTTTTACAGACACTGATCAACATGGCCTATTGCGTCCTAATTTTGCTCGGCAAATCAATCCAGAAGCTCGTTTTTGGAGAACTTCGAGCCTCCGAGAGACAACATCTGAAAGACAAATTCTGGAATTTTGTCTTCTACAAATTTATTTTTGTCTTTGGAGTACTTAACGTCCAATATATGGACGAAGTTGTTCTCTGGTGCGCCTGGTTCACTGCTCTCGGTTTTCTCAGCCTCCTTAGTCAGCTCTGCAAAGATCGATTTGAATACGTAAGTAATTTTGTCAAATTATTGTATTTTATTGTCATTTCTAGGGCTTTCAAACAATGAAGGAGGATAATATTTGGTCTGGACTGATTGGCATCAGTTTCAATTAAATTAAATCTAATCTCTCTCGAATGAGGAAAATTCTGAGTTGGATGGATTTAAAAAGTTGATCTAATTAATCTTACAAGATGGTCGACGGCAGCGATAACTGAAAATAACAAATAAATAGTATAAAAATTGAATCACCATTTACGAGATTGATATACTTGTAACATGGAAAAGTGCAGTAGACACGGAACAACGAGTCCTTGACACCTTAGTGAAATTTATTCCTTGCACCTACACGCCTGAGTAAATACGCCCGAGTGTTTCTCAATGAAGCCTTGACTATGATATTGTATAGACTACTTTTTTCAACGCAGCCACAAGCAGTGCACTATTTATCTCCTTAGTCTCCATTTTCCATGGTCTCCACGCTTTTGCACATGTAACTTATTTCTACTTTAAACTAGAATTTAATCTTAAATTACCCATTTTACTCAACAATTATTCAAATTAAATATCTTTTCGCTCTGTAGATGTATTCTGTTTTAAAATAAGAATATGCCTATAGAGCGAAAAGAATTGTATTTTTAAGGGCATGTGATACTTTACCATAAGAGCAAATTAGTTAAACCAATTATACATTCATAATAATAAATATTTTTAGCTAATAATAGTCAATAAACCTTCGTCTACATGAGACATTTATTATTATGAATGTATAATTGGTTTAATTTATTTGGTCTTATGGTAAAGTATCACATACCCTTAATACTTTTGCATAAAACGAGGAATTCTTGAAAAAATCCCTTAAAATTCCTTAAAATCACTTGAAATCTTTTGAAATGCCTTGAAATTTTTTTAATCAATTAAAATATTATATGTAGAATCTTGTTTAAAATTCTTTAAAATTCTTTTGAATTTTTCCTGAATTCTAATTTAAAATATGTTGAATTGAATTGGAGGTCAGTGTCTTTTTTTTTGCTTTTAGCAAAATTTTTTAGTATCTCCGTTCTGTTGCTTTAATTATGTTTCTTTTTTTGTTACTTATTTCTCACCTATTTTTTTTTTATTTAAAAAAAAAACACCTTTTCATCTTTTTTAATGACAATAGGTACTGTGATGACTGGAGTAAATATACAGAGCGAAAAAATATCTAATTATAATATTTACCAAGTAAAATGAAGAAATCGAATTTTGAGATTAGAACTTGGACCCAAATCTCTTAAATGAATATATTTTTAACCGATTCCCGAAGAAAATTTATTTTCCTTAACTTTTTTCTTTCTTAAATGTTTGTTCTGGAAAAATTTCACTTAAATTGAAAGTGCTTCTTTTTTTTTACCTTGTGCCGATATTTATATATATACTGTTTACAAATTCTTTCACAAAGGATTTAAAAATAAATAGAGGGCCAAAATAAAAAATTTTGTTGTGTAATCAAATTAATGGATTCAGTAAGTGGTTAAATCCTGTTTGACTAATGCCTAATCCAATAAAAATAATGAGGTTACCAGCTAAAGGCAGAAAAGTCATACCTCACACATTCAAGTTGAACTGCTTCGAGCGTGTTGTGCAAAAATATTAAATAATGAATTTCCATTCTTATCCGCTTATTCTACACGCAAGAAAACTGCATTATAACAAATTTTGAGTATTTACAAAATTGATAAAAAAGAGATTTTACTGAGGGGTTAATTACCAATAATTTCAGGAATTCAAGATTTCACTTTTTCCTAAACTCTATTGATTTATTTTTAATTCTTTTAAATTAATCATCAATTTCTTACATTTAATTTAAATTCACCTCCAATTCCCTTGAACTTAAATCCCTTTAAATTCATCTTGAAATTATTTGTAATTCAACTTGAATTCCTTCAAGTTTACTTTGAATTTATTTTTAATAATAATTTAATTCCCTTGATATCTGAAGGTTTTCCACGCAATTCCTTAAAATTCCTAAAAATCATTTCAAATCCTTTAAAATGCCTTTAAAATCTTTTGATATATTAAAATTCAACAAAATTTCTTACACTTTGTAAAAGTTTAATGGAATTCCATAAAATTATTAAAAATCTTTTGGAATCTCTTAAAATTACCGAAAATACTTTAAAAATTTAAAAATATTTGTTGGAAAATTCTTTTTACTGATAATTATCGATAAATTAATATATAAATAATAAATTATAGAACATAATTCAAATTTTGCATGAATTCGAAATACTTATTGATTTTATAGATTGATTTTATAACTCTCTTTAATTTTGCAACTAGAAATTCGTTTTTGAATTTGTTACAAGTGAAGTTCATCAAGTTTGCTATAGAATAGAATCACTCAATGAATTTTTTATTAATCTTTCAGCATGTGCAGGAAACTCGTTTTAATTTCCGAACCCCTGAAGTTTTTAAATAGCTTTTCCGAAATGAATATTTCATATTCTTTAGAGTTGCATACTGTTTACAATTCTATTTTTAGATCTCTTGTACTCGACTTAAAGCACTTCAAGTTTCCAGGTTCCTCACCGAGCTGTGTACAAATTAATGGAATTGGCAGTGCTCTAACTTTTTAACATTTTTAATTAAAAAAAAAATACCTTTAAGGCCATTTAAGGCCATGTATCATTTATCCGATCCCTACCTTACCGATATTGTTTTTTATCTGTAATGCCATTTCTACATTTATTGACAGATCGAGTTAAAAATTTCTAAAATTAAAGGAAATATACTAAGGTATATTTATCTGGTCCTAAATTTTTATTAAAAGTATTAAAACAAAAAAAATTTAATAATTTTTTTTTATAAATATAATATTAAGACCAGATAAACGTACCTTAGTGGATTTAATTTTCAAATTTTCAACTTGATATCCCTATAAATGTAGAAATGGCAATGCAAGGAAAAAATGTCGGTAAGGTAGGGATCGGATAATTGATACATGATATTAATTTCCGAATTATATTCTAGAAAATTGAGAGAAACTTCGAGTGCTGGAAAACATAGAATTTTTAAATTTAAAAGGATTCCAAAATGTAAATTAAATTTGTAATGAAGTATATTGCAGAAATTAATCCTATTTAACTCCAATACTAACCATGAGACTCGAATAATCAGATAATAAACGCGTACTTGGATCTATTTCATTCGACTAAATACATATTCTAAATAAATGTTTAAAAGTTTCGTTGAGTCACGAAAAGCATGTAGTATTGAATAATTATAGCCAGTTATTAAACTTTCGTGTAAATATTGCTCAATTTCAAGATAAAATTAATTCTAGATGCAAATTGCTAAGCAGGTAATCATATTTGATAGTTAGCTAATAATAATTCTTTTTGCAGCTTTCCTTTTCGCCAACGACACCAGGATGGAGTCACGCCCGATTATTGGGACTTTTGGCAGCAATTTTGGCACTTTCCTGGTTTATGCTTCTACTTTGCACGGCTGCAGCATTTTTCTTCGTGTCCTTCAACACTTTTGCCTTTATGGCAGCGGAGGTAAGTCTTTTTAAAAATTTATTGTTTAAAAAGAGAGGAAGGAAGAACTTGTTTAATTTCTCAAACTGTCCAGAATTTCGTAAATCTTCTTCAGATTTCAGAATCCTTTGACAATTTGAGATCTTCCTAATTGCAATTGTCTATATATCTTCTTTCACCTATTTTTTTATTGTTCACCTATTTCGGGAATTTTTCACCTTTTCATCTTTTTCATTTGGTAAAGTTGAAAAATATGAAAAATTATTCATCTTAGAATAATAAGAAAATTCCGGTCATTTCTGGTTTGAAAAAACTTTTTCAGATAATTAAAATATTATGGAAAGACAATCTTTTAAAGACTAATATTTTTATTTGAAATTTGCAATGTTGAGAAATATTTTTTAAATCTTTTGAAATCCTTAAAATTTTTTTTTATTTCGTAAAATCTCTAGTACTTTTTAAAATCACTTGCAACTTTTCAAATTTCTTGAAGTTTTTTTAAATCACTTAAAATCACTTGAAAAACTCCTTAAAATCACTTGACTTCCCTTGAAATACATTGAAATTTTTTTAAGTCAATTACAATTACTTACAATCTTTTAAAATATTTTGAAATCTCTTCAATTCTCATGAATTTCTTTTAAATCATTTTAAATCGTTTGAACTTCGAATTCATCTTGAAATTGAATTGTTTTAAATATTTTTCAAATCACCTTGAATTCTACGTTGATTTTTTTTTAAATTTGACGAAAATTTTCTTAAATTTAAATTCCTTTTCAATTCTCTTTAATTCGCCTTGAATTATTTTGAATTCACCTTAAATTTTATTAAATTCACCTTGAATTTTATTTCTCCTAAATTTTGGTTTGAATTGGAGATGATGGTATTTCTTTTTCTTTCATCCGCATTTTTTAGTATTTGTTCTATTGCTTTAAATTTGTTTAATTTTTTTGTCACCTTTTTCTCAGCTATTTTTATTTTTTTTTTAATCACTTTTTTAACTTTTTTAACGACGATAAGTACTGTAAGAATTGAAATTGTAAACATTTCAAAATTCTATTCTAGTAAGATCAACACAACAACTTATTAATATTCATTTATTATCACGTACGAGATTTTTTTTAAATAGATACATTTTTTATGGAGGACTTGAATTAGCATCCAAGGCAATTTAAGAGACATTCCCAATTCGAACGAGAAACTCGTTTCTTCTGAAAAAGGTTCAAGGTTCAAGATGTTAAAGAAAGATCTTCCTGAACGATTGAAGTCATGGTTATTATTTACAATAAATGGAATATTTTGAAATCCAGAAAAAAGTTGTTTGAATTTTATTAATAAAAAATTGAATTCTCTTTTTTTATTTGGATCCAGTTTTAATAAATATTTTCACCATTTATAGTATTTCTAGGAATTTTAAGGCATTTTAAAGGATTTCTGAAATATAAACTATAAGATTGTCAGGAGTTTAAACAGCTTTTATGAAAATTTTAATAATTTTAAGGAATTTTAACGAGTTTCAAAAGATTTCAAGAGTTTTTAAAACACAGTATGTAAGAGGTTTCTAAAATTTTCAAAGGAATTCAACAGATATCAAGGGATTTGAAAAATATTTCAAAAGCTTTCAGAAGATTTCAAGAAACTTTGAGGAATTTTGAGATATCAAACGATTCTTTGAATGGCTTTTACTGGATTTTATTAAATTTTAAGAGATTTCAAACATTTAAAACAATTTCAAAAGACTTGAAGATATTTTAAAAATATTTTAAAGGTATCTAAAGATTTTGAAAGATTTAAAAAGTTTTCAGAAGATATCATTCATAGTTACTCGTTTATGAATAATAATAGCACTAAATGTTTTTTTTACAAAATTACTTAAAATACTAAAAAAAATGAATAATTTTTTATTAATAAGGAAGAACATTAGGACAATCCTATTCTAAAAGGATGATTGAGTCGAAATCGAAATATTCCTATTCGATCGTGTATAGGTATCGATTGTGATTTTCGACAATCGATACTTGCAAAAATCTTAGTTTTAAAAAGCAGTTTTATGGTAATATTTAAAATAAACAATTAACTAATTTATTATGACAAATTAGTAAATTAATTTAATTTAATTTAATGTAACTGTTATTCCTATAGAACTGAAATTGTTTAAAATAAAATGTTAATTATGTCTGACAGGAAAAAAAATAAATAATGGGTATATTATGAAATATAAGATAAAAAATAATGACAAACATGCGCGCAAAAACATTTTTTCAGTATCATATTTGAAAATTCATAGATATCGTGTTATGTAAAATAGTTAATATAGCAACTTTGTTGCTATCTCTCAGATAAAAAAAAATTGTTAAACGTTCTTACTTTCTATGAGGCATTTTGCCTTGCGGGTAGGTTTTTTTTAACGATTTTATAAAGAGAAAAATATTTGACGAAGTTATGAGTACATACTTAAATTTTGAAAACTGATAAACTGATAACTTTGTCAAAAAATGATCAAAATATGTCCTTTAAAGCGTGATATTTTTAAAAATAAACTTTATGATTTTGTGATATAAATTTTCCGACAGTTTTCGAGAAAAGAAGAAAAGTTATATCAGAATCAGAAAGAAGAAGATAAATATCTAATATTATAAATTATAAGTCTACCCACATTATCTATATTATCTATCTATAAATGTCTATATCAATAGTTTATAAAGTATCACACTTGAAAGAAATATGAAGTATCATAAAATATAACATTTAAAAACAAAGGAAGACAAATTTTTTTAGAGAGAAAAATTAGATTAAAATTCTGGCATGAAAAGAAAGGTCACAAAGAATATAATTGGAAGAAAGAGTAAAATCAGATTCATTTTTTCGTATTGAAGGAAGGCTCTTCTGCAAAGGTTATAAACATTCCAATATTGTAGCCTATTCTCGAGATTGATACTAGGAACCCTTTCATTCTTTTGTCTGCAATTTCACCAATATAGGCGAATCTTACGACGCTTGAAGCACCGCTACCAAAATCACCGATAATTCTTTCACAACATAAAAAATAGTTAATATTTAAAATATTGACAAAGACTAAAAATGAATAGTAGACTAACAATCTTTAACATTAACAATTTAACCTTTACTGCGTTTATATGAAGAATGCAGTGTAAGAAATGTAAATTACTCCCTATAAACATTTGATGTGATTGCTTTATTTGCCACTTATAACCGCTACGTATGTTATCTGTTGGTTTAGTCCGTAGAATTAATTGTATAACAAAAAGTAATCGTTATATTCTAAGAAGAGTATATGTGTGGCCAAGTAACGGAATTTGTTTATTGATAGTCGAGTAGGACTGGACAGGCCTAAAGTTTTTGTCACAAAGAGAAAGGGTGCTGGTGCAAATGAGTAATCATAAGTTAGTCTTGATTAGTATTCGATACAAGAAAGACGTGCCTTCCGAAGTGCTCGTTGAATAAAGAAAGCACAAGTTCAATTAAAAGTTAATCTCAGTTTTATTTCCATAGCCTATTTCTAAAATTATCTAACTATCCAAGCCGGTTTCTTAAATGTTTCTTAATTTTCGCTCAAAATATTAAAAATATCTTTTTTATGAACTTTTACAGTATGAAAATATATAAGAAACTTTCATATTTTGGAATTGACAAATTGAATAACAGTACAGAATTATTAAAATCACTTTAGTTCACTTTAATGCAATTATTACAGATCAATCTTAGTTTGTCAAGAACGTATTTGAAAATGATTTTCTTATCTGAACATTGATTACACTTTTAGAATTATACATAGAAGAGACAAAAGAGATAGGTAATGCATATTACAAAATTTAGAAGCTTCTTTATAACTTGATTTTTTTCTAATTTATTATAATAAATTTTATACTACCTACTTTATTTGTGAAAGTTATATCTTCGGTTGCGTTAATGAAACTAGACCACGACTTCTTTTTTATCCATTCCACAAATCGTTATATATATATATATATATATATATATAATATTATAATATTATATAATATATATATATTAGGGCGTTTCAAAAGAAAAAAAAAAATTTTTTTTTTCTCGGAACCAAGCTCAAAAGTTTTGTTTAGATGCCAAAATAGGCCCCTGAAAATATGAGCTCTTAATATTAATATTAAGGTTGCCCGCATCGCACTTGTCGATTACCCATAAGAATAACACAGGATAAAAATTTTTTTTACTTCTGATTTTTATAACTAATGAATGATGAATTGCAATGCCATGCCGATTGAACATTCTTGTAGAGAATTGAACGCTCTACAAAAATGGTCTGAAGTCATTTTTTGATAAATCAACTCAGTCAGAAGTTATTCGAGGTCAAAGTTGAATTCATTCTTAATTTAACCGTTTTTTGAACGATTTGACAAAAATATTATGTTTTTAGAAAAAATGTGGTCAAAATATCTTACAAATCACAGATTTGCTATTTGAGGATTGTTAAACAATATTTTTTGCTATATATTAAAGTTAGATGTAGTACTGAGAACAATTTATCAATGACAGTTAATTCTAAATTTGAGATTTCTCATTTTTGACAATTTGCATCAATCGTTCCATTAGAATCAATGTTTTTTAACTGATTTTCAATTGAATAACAGTGTTATTCAATTGAAAATTGATTTGATATAAATATTATGTTTTTACATAATATTTATGTCAAATCGTTCAAAAAACGGTTAAATTAAGAATTAATTCAACTTTGACCTCGAATAACTTCTGACTGAGTTGATTTATCAAAAAATGACTTCAGACCGTTTTTGTAGAGCGTTCAATTCTCTACAAGAATGTTCGATCGGCATGTCATTGCAATTCATCATTCATTAGTTATAAAAATCAGAAGTAAAAAAAATTTTTATCCTGTGTTATTCTTATGGGAAATCGACAAGTGCGATGCGGGCAACCTTAATATTAATATTAAGAGCTCATATTTTCAGGGACCTATTTTGGCATCTAAACAAAACTTTTGAGCTTGGTTCCGAGAAAAAAAAATTTTTTTTTTTTTTTTTGAAACGCCCTAATATATATATATATATATATATATATATACCCTAGTAGAAATTGGTCCTAGTTTTAGGAAAGTTTCTAGTCAGTTTTTCCCCACGTCTGGTTAGCACCCAACTAGGAAACTTGTCAGTTACTAGTGAGGAATGTAACGCTACTTCGAGTGGGGAACTGACTAGGAACATGGGCGGATCCAGGGGGGCATGGTTTCTTGCCCCCCCCCCCCAAAAAAAAGCCCAGATTTGAAATTTTCACGCAGCTTATAAATACAAAAACTTGGTGGAGGGGGAAGGGTAATTATTTCGTGGCCCCCCCCAAAGCCCTTGTCTGGATCCGCCCCTGACTAGGAAATCTAGAAGGAATCTGGTTAGTTTGTTACGAGGTACTTTACGTAGATTTAATAAAATTATTTCCATTTTTGAAATGAAATATAAAATCTTTTATTTGCAAAAATATAAAATAAATTATATATTTTCCACACCTCGTTCATTCCTTGGCCGCATGTTGTTTCTCTTTACAAGTATTTACACTAAATTATTAGTTAAATAATCATTTAATAAATTATCATTTATAAAATACTTTTTATTAATTATTATTTAATAATTATAGATTTTTTCATTTATTTCTTTGTATTCAATTTTTATTATATAATACAAACAAATATAAATATTCATATCCAAACCCAAGTATGAAATGTAGAAATCAGTAGAGGGGTCTTTTGAGCTAAAACTGAGCAGGAAATCCTAGTTAGTTTCTATCGAGATACAGGCAAGGAAAAACTATTCTCGTATTGAATGAGGAAATTTCATTGATTACTAGACAAGGATTTCCTCATTCAAATCTGTTCAGGAAATTCTAGTTAGGTTTTAACTAGGCACTACCTAGTTTCTCTAGTCTAGTTTTTCCCCATTTCAGCCCTAAGAGTTACTTGGGAGTGTTAAGGAAAAACTAGACCAATTTCTACTAGGGTATATATACATAAATGTTGATATTTTATCAGTTTTTTACAATAGTATTAAATGTAAAGCAGTTTTCGAATTGAACTCTATACAATACTTCAAAAATACATATTCTAAAATGGAACTCCTATATGACATTTAAAGTAATTTTCCTCAGTCCAGTAAATCTTGAATTTCCAGTAAAGTTTTTCCCTTAGTTTCAGGCATCATAAAGAAGCCAGCAAGTGAAAGCGAAAAGCATAAGATCGCGTAGGTCCAAAAAACGCCATAAATTCCAAAGATATTAATTAACATATCAAAGCTTAATTTCATGAAAAAGGTCACGATTTCCTTCACAATGTACACTAAAGATAATGCAGTACTTTTCACTTGATTTGAAAAAACCTCGCCAGAAATGACACTCGATGTAGGAAATAATCCTGCAGTACAGGAAATATCGAATACAATTAAGGTTCCTAAAGGAATCCAGGAAAGTGAAGATATATTATTTATTTGAAGATAATATTTTAGAAAGAAGAATAAACCTGATATAATCAAACTTAAGGCACATATAATGCCAGAAGATAAAATCATTATTCTTCTACCAACGACATCAAGTAAAGAAGCAGTTGGCATAGAAGAAACAGTTACTACAAGTGCTAATATTATGGCAGAATATTGCGGCGATAAAGAAAAATTACTGAAACTAAGAATTTCTCCAATAAATGCACTAAAAACTCTTATTCCAGAAAAAATTAAACATCCTATAACAATTAGAACAATAATGAAAGCTTTGCGTTGCCGTTTATCCTGAAATAATATTTTAAAAGCACTTTTTTTATTCTTCTCTTCATCAATTATGGCATCTTTCATTCGCTTGATTTCGAATTGCATTGTCTCTGAATCTTCGACCCCTTGAAATTTGCATAAACTAGCCAAAGCCTCCATTTCCTGATTATGTTTTAAGTAATAATACGGAGATTCTGGCATGAATATAAAAGTGATAGAGAATAGAATCGGGAATGATAATATTAAAAGATTCATATTGTCGTATGAAAGGAAAGCTGCAGCTGTGTAAACAATAAGTGATCCTATGGCGTTGAACATTCTTGAGATAAATATTAAAAACCCTCTGTTGTTTTTACTTGCAATTTCACTTATATACATTATTTGTACGCTAAATGCTCCTCCATACCCAATTCCCCCGATAATTCTTGCTAGATAGAGCGTGATAATATTTCTTGCAAGAAATATCATTGTCCATGAAAGAGTTTGTGGTATGGAGAATATTAGCAGTGTATATTTGCGACCTATACGATCAACCAATAAAGGGTAGAGAAGATATCCAAGAATTGTTCCTATGTTGTGTATTGATGCTATCCAGGATGCTTGGTTTTGGGTTATGGTGAATTCTGAGCTGTTATTGCTTTTTAGATAAGGAAGAGCTGGTGATGTCCAAATTTCGGCTGACGCGAATCCCATTGACACCATACCCACTGCAAATTAAATTAATTTTTTATCAGTGACCTCTGTTTTTGATTTTATTTATGAATAATATTTTCTTTACAATGCATTTTATCAGGAGGTAATTTTGGTTGCGGAAAGCTGAAAGCAAGTTTGGATTGGAAAGGGGAGGCGGGTTTTGATTCGAAGGAGGAAAGGGATTTTATTATACACTTGTTTTGATTGAAAAAGTGAAGGTGGGTTTGATTGGAATTTTTTAGATTATAAAATGTTTACATCTAAGTGTAGATGTAATCATAGAATTACTCATTCAAAGAAAGTGTTTCTCTGAGTTAGTGATTTAATGAAGCAAATTGTTGATTTTAATGTAGAAAAGATCATTTTCGGTCAGAAAAGATCATTCGGTTAGGACGCAAGTTGATACAAGGGAAGTCAGGGAAATGTCAGGGAAATGCGAGTAGTTGTCAGGGAAAATAGAAATTGACATTTATGCTATGTTACTTTTTTCGTATTACGTATATAGCTTTTATAGTTTATTCAACAGATTTTAGAAGCTTTCCAAGGATTTTCAAGGATTATAAAGAATTTCCAGGCATTCTTTGACATTATCTGGGTTTCTAATGATTTTCAATAATTTTAAGGGATTTTAAAAGGTTTCTAGGAATTTAAAAGGATTTCATGAAATTTTAAGAGATTTTTAAGAAAGTTTAGGGAATTCAAAGGATTTTAAGGTTTTTTAAAGTTCCTTGTGAAATTTTAAATGATTTTAAACAGCTTTTAAAAATTTTAAGAAAATTTAATTTTTTTAAAAGTGATTTTAAAGGATTTCATAGAATTTTAAAAGATTTCACGGAGTTTATGAGATTTTATGGGATTTTAAATATTGCAGTGTAATTTTAAGGAATTTAAAAATGTTTCAATAGATTTTTAAAATATTTTCTAGGATTTTGAAGGATTACAATATTACAATAATTACAAAAATAATACGGATTACAATTTACAATAATTTTAAGGGATTTTAAAATATTTCTAGGAATTTAAAGGAATTACAAGAGATTTTACCGATAATTGAAAGATTTCGTGGAATTTAAAAGAATTTAATGAAATTTTAAGAGATTTTTAAGAGTCTTTAGAGAATCCAAAGAATTTTAAGGTATTTTAAAGTTCCTTGTGGAATTTTAAATAATTTTAAACAGCTTTTAAAAATTTTAAGAAAATTAAATTTTTTTTAAAGTGATTTTAAAGGATTACAATGTTTTTCATGGAATTTTTAAGGAATTTCAAAGGTTTTTAAAATTTTAAATAGATTTTTACGTATTTTAAGGAATTTTAAAGTTTTTCGTGGAATTGTAAAGGATTTTAAGAAGCTTGTAAGAATTTTAGGAAATTTTGACATTTTTAAAATGATTTTAAGGAATTTAAATATTCCTCATGGAATTTATGAGATGTAAGTGTAATTTTAACGAATTTAAAGAGGTTTCTAGGAATTTCAAGAAATCTGAAGGAATTTTAAGAGATTTGAAAGGTTGTCGGGAATTTCAGAGATTTTAACGGATTTTAAGTGATTTGAAGTGATTTGATAGGATTTTAAAGTTTTTCGTGGAATTTTAATAAAAGGATTTTAAGAGATTTTGTATATTTTTAAAAGATTCCGTAGAATTTTAGGGAATTTAAAAAGATTTCATTTAGTTTCAAAATATTTAAAGTTATCTTATACTATATTTTTGAAAAATTTCAATAGCAATTATTATTGAAAATTTATTCACATTTTTAATACTTTTCTGTCGGGGAAATTAGTCTTAAAGTTAGGGAAAAGTCAGGGAAATTGAAAAATTGAATCTTGTGGCCACCCTGTATAACGTAAATTACTTCTTTTGAAAATTTAATTTGATTGTTTTATTTACCACTTGTTATAGCTGCGCATGTTACCCAAGTCGGTATCTCTAATGTTTTTTGATTTTCACTCAAAGTAATAGGAATATCTTTATTCATACTTTTACAGTATGAAAATATATGAGAAACTTTCATATTTTGCAATTTTACTACAGATCGTGGAATCAATCTTACTTTGTCAAGAGCTTATTTGAAAATAATTTTCTTATATCTGTACATTGAGTGCACTTCTAGATTTACACTTAGAAGAGATAAAGAGATAGATAATGCATATTACGAAGCTTAGAAGCTTCTTTACACATCTTAATTTTTTTTAGTATTCATGGCTTATAAACTTTTCAGAAAGCCAAATATTGTTACGACGTAACAGCCAACAACAATGAGTTTTCCGAATCGCTTATTTGCTCGAAGAAGAGTAACTAGAAAAAATGCATGAAAACATGATTTAATTGACAAAGTTACCACTGACAACCGCAGCATACTGCAGTGTCCATTTTCTCCAGTCTTGAGATCCTTTTTCTTTTTTCTTTTCACTCTCACTAATATCCCCTGTATTCTCACATATTTGCAAAGGTGTTAATAAATCGTTTTCTTCAAGCTCAACCATGATATGTGGCAATGAGAAAACGGGGCTAGCGACCGAATTTGCTCTTACGAAAAGCAAGGATTTTATTGGCTTGTTCGGAAAGAAACGTTTTTTTTTTTTTTTAAAGATATGCCACCACATTAGTAACAAAGTATTTGAAGCGTCGCGAACACTGAAGAGTGCCATTCGACAGTTTACACTTGAACATATAATTAGTTAGAAGATAAACGTAATTTATTACAATTGAACCTTCCCATGCAATCACTCGCCCGACGCTCGAACAGCCGCATAATTATTGTCTGATCGTCTCCGAATATCCAATTGCATGGGAGGGCTCAATTTCTTTGTCAGACATTGAGTTGAAAATGAACAGAAGAAGGGTTCTAGCCGGAATCAGACCGGGTCAAACCAGGATAATATTTTGTTAATTGCCCGGTTGGGATCGGACCGGGTTCCCACCCGAACCCGGGTCGGGCCAAACTGGGCCACATCTGATTTAGCCCGGTTTACTATTTTGTAATTGCCTGGCCTGTATCCGACTAGATTCTGGTTAGGATCTGGTCTAGACAAATCTGCCAAAAATAAGTTGGCAATTATTTAGAATTATAACACAAGGATTCTGAAGATAGTAAATTTGAAAGCAATTAATGCTTTGAATTTTGAAGTTTCAAAATATGCACAGAAATCACAAATTAATGGAATATTTTTATTATACTAGATTTTCAATAATAATATAAAATTTTAATATAAAAAGATTTTCTCGTAAACAGTAATTTTCCAAATTACTCCAAATTTACTCCATGTTGAATTCAGGGTGTCTAGCGGACCGGGAAACCTGGAGAAACCGGGAAAAAGCCGGGAATTTCATTTAGGACCGGGAATTTTTTGTATTTCATTGAAAAATCGACTTTTTTCTACACTTTATCTTTTTATTTTATTTCTACTTTATAAAATTTAAAAAAAAATATTTTTTTTTTTTTAAATAAAACTAGGGGTGCCATTGTGAGCACATTCTCATCACACTTCGCGCGCTTGCATTCGCTTACCAACCTTCATCGCTGCTAAATACTTTTATTTAAATTACTTTATTTTCAAATGAAGAAGAAAACTAATTTACTTAAGGTTCTATCGACCTTAAGGAACACATTCTCATCAGTGCACATGCGCTTCGCGTTCGGTATTTAAACCTTCTTTAAAAATATAAAATTCGAATTTTTTACCAAATAACGTGTATCTCACGTTATTTGGCTTAAAATTTGAAATTTGAAATTTTTAAAGAAAATTCAAAAAGTGGTTATACCAGTCTTGTAGGGCGTTCAAAAAGGAACATTTTTCATCTCTTAACTTTTTTTCATAGCGTGTGTTATTTAGCTTAAAATTTTAATTTTCTTTACTTTTTTTGAATTTTCGAAATGTTATAATTCTGAAAATTTTTGTTTTATCGAAAAAAGTCATAATGATAAATTGTTCGACTATTTAAGTACTACGAATATCCTTAAACAGAATTTGTAAATTAAAAAAAATTTTTTTTTTAAGGGAGTATGGTGGATAAGACTATTAAAAATGAGAATTACTTGTAATTTTGACAGAACGCGTATTATAGCTTATTTGAGCTATGGTTAAAATTTCGTGACCCTTCAGGACCTCAAATCCGAGAAATTAATTATTGAAATTAACATGTGTTCTTATGGGAAAATGCAGTTTTCGTAGATTATAAAGATATTTAAAAATGAAAAAATTATGAAAAAATTCTTAGATACGTAGAAAAAAAAAATCTGCCCGCTTCGCGGGCACATTCTCATCGCGCGCTTCGCGCGCGGCTCGCTTCGCTCGCAAAAATGAGCGCGCCTACGGCGCGCGGGGGGTCGAATATAGTTCGATCGTCGCGCTTCGCGCTCCGATAATATTTACACGTCGCGCTTCGCGCTCCGTGTTGCGCGCTTCGCGCGCTTGTGCCCTGCAGGAGGCTTGCACTTTACAGGACGCTCGTACCTACATGTTTTTTTTTTTAAATTACTTTAAATTTAAATTTAATTAAATTAAATTTAAATGAAATTAAATTAAAGCATTGAATGTAAAAGAAAACTAATTTACTTAAGGTTCTATCGACCTTAAGGAGCACATTCTCATCAGGGCACTCGCGCTTCGCGCTCGATATTTTATTTAAACCTCGCGCTCGGCTCTGTTTAACAATATTTTTCATGATTAAAACGAAAACTACTCATCCTATTGAAAAGTGGCCAAAAGATAACTTGTAGATCTTTCTAAGACCAATAATTATGTTTCTTATCATTTTCTCTGCATCTCGCGTCATTTGGCTCAAAATTTGAATTTTCGATTTTTTAAGGAAATTCAAAAAGTTGTTATGCCTATCCTATAGGGCGTTCAAAAAGAAACATTTTTCATCTTTAGACTTTTTTTCATACCGTGCGTTGTTTGGCTTCTAATTTAAGTTTTCTTTCATTTTTTTG
Source organism: Synergus itoensis (assembly GCA_904066005.1). Classification (NCBI taxonomy): domain Eukaryota; kingdom Metazoa; phylum Arthropoda; class Insecta; order Hymenoptera; family Cynipidae; genus Synergus; species Synergus itoensis. The sequence goes on from CAJFCP010025547.1 coordinate 33,248, forward strand.
GATTTTCAAAATGTTATAAGTCTTTCAATTTTTTTTTTATCCAAAAAAGTCATTAAGAAAAATTGTTCGACTTTTTGAGTACTACGAACATCCGTCATTAGAATTTTTAAATTAAAAAAAAAAGTGGTATCAAAAATTTTCAAAATGCTCCAACTTTTTGAATTTTTATCCAAAATGGCTGGCCAACGAACTTGACCTTCATTTTAGGACACTCAAAGAGTATACCAAAGGCCAATCCAATCGGTCAATTCTTTCGAAAGTTATCGTGCTCACAAACTAAAAATCTACAGACAGACACACAGACAGACAGACAGACAGACAGACAGACACACAGACAGACAGACACATTCGTAAAAACATGTTTTTCGGGTTCAGGGGGTCCCAAAACGTGGACATTTGACAAAAACTGGGGGGGTCAAATTTTACACAAATCTAATACCTTCTCTGATGAGAATGTAATAAGAAACCCATAGGTGCTTTCAAAATTATCAATCAGGACCTGTATCAAAAGGTATTGAATAATTTATATCGTAAATATATTTGTGACGTCAGTGAATAGAAGGTATGGCAACGTCGCATTGACTACACGTGCTCCGTTTAGGCATAAATGAAAAGTTCTGAACATTCAAACGAACGAATCGACTGGAATTGACGAATCGCGAATGGCGACGTTGCCAAACATACAATTGCTACTACGCGAGTCAATAGCAAGTCAAGGCGTTTTCTCAACTGACTAGCTCCGTACCCACCATACTTCCTTAAATTTTAAAAATGATCTAAATGTTTTAATTTTTATCCAAAATGGCTGGCTAACGAACTTGACCTTCATTTTAAGATACTAAAAGAGTATACCAAAGGCCAATCAAATCGGTCAATTCTTTCGAAAGTTATCGTGCTCACAAAAAAAAATCTACAGACAGACAGACAGACAGACAGACATACAGACACATTGATAAAAACATGTTTTTCGGGTTCAGAGGGTCACAAAACGTCGACATTTGACAAAAAATGGGGGGGTCAAATTTTACACAAAACTAATACATTCTCTGATGAGAATGTAAAAAGGCAACTATAAATTTGATCGGAGGAAAATAAATTTGACCGGGAAAAGATTGGAAAAGACCGGAAGAAAACTGGGAAAAACCCGGAAATTTCCAATTTTCTGATCACTAGACACCCTGTGAATTCTTTTTGATTTTTGTTCGTTGACTGACTTCTGTTTTTGATTTAATGTTTCAATGAATAAGTGCAGCCATATTGATTTTATTTGAGTTTATTTTTATACACTCATTATTTTTACGAAGTTGTAAGTGACTTGTGTCCTCGCCATGATGAAACTCGAATCTTTTTAATCGATCAATTACAAAGATGATCGATAGGTCGAAAGTACACCCAGAAAAAAAAAAGTTTGTTTGAATCAAATAAACGTATATTTGATATACATCCAAATAAAAAATATCTTTGAATTAAATAAAATTTATTTGATTCGAAGAAATTTTTTTTTGAATTAAATAAAAAATATCTTTGAATCAAATAAATTTTATTTAATTCAAAGATATTTTTTATTTTGCTGTATATCAAATATACGTTTATTTGATTCAAACAAAATTTTTTTCTGGGTGTAGATAAACTTTGAATATCGATAATTTGAATTAAAAAACACATTTAGAAGTAGCTTAGTATAATAAGAAGAAAACATTGTTGAAATTGATTAAGTTTGGACACTCCATCCGAAAGAACTTCAGTACATTCGAAATTGGGTCTACCAGCACAAAATCAAAAAAATTCAATTTTTATGTAATCGAAAATTTTTTTTTTTTCATGTACTAGGACTACACTTTGCCCAAGTTTGAGTTCGATCAGACAAAATTACATTTCAAGGTGGTACACTTAAGGAATAATGCCCCATATGTATAAAAATGTTGATACAATGTGCTTTTAACAGTTTTTTTACTATACTGTTAAATGTAAAACAATCTTCGAATTGAACACTATACAACACTTAAAAAATATTCTAAAATGGAACTCCTATATGACACTTAAAGTAATTTCCCTCAGTCCAGTAAATCTTGAATTTCCAGTAAAGTTTTTCCCTTAGTTTCAGGCATCATAAAGAAGCCAGCAAGTGAAAGCGAAAAGCATAAGATCGCGTAAGTCCAAAAAGCGCCATAAATTCCAAAGATAGTAATTAACATCTCAAAGCTTAATTTCATGAAAAAGACCACGAGTTCTCTCGTTATGTGCAATAATGACAATGCAGTACTTTTCACTTGACTGGAAAAAAGTTCACCAGAAATCACAACCGATGTGGGAAATAATCCTGCAATACAGGAAACGTAGAATACAATTAAGGTTCCTAAAGGAATCCAGGAAAGTGGAGATATATTAGTCATTTGAAGATAATACTTTAGAAAGAAGAATAAACCCATTATAATCAAACTTAAGGCACATATAATGCCAGAAGATAAAATCATTATCCTTCTACCAACGAAATCAAGTAAAGGAGCAGTTGGTACAGAAGAAAGAGTTACTACAAGTGCTAATATTAAAGCAGAATATTGCGGCGATAAAGAAAAATTACTGAAACTAAGAATTTCTTGACCATATGCAATAATAACTCTTATTCCAGAAAACGTTAAACTTCCTAAAACAATTGCAACAATAACGAAAGCTTTGCGTTGCCGTTTATCCTGAAATAATATTTTTAAAGTACTTTTTTTATTTTTCTCCTCATCAATTATCGCATCTTTCATTCGCCTGATTTCAAATTGTATTGTCTCTGAATCTTCGACCCCTTGCAATTTGCGTAAACTAGCCAAAGCCTCCATTTCCTGATTATGTTTTAAGTAATAATACGGAGATTCTGGCATGAAGATGAAAGTGAGAATGAATAGAATCGGGAATGATAGTATTAAAAGATTCATATTGTCGTATGAAAGAAAAGTTCCAGCTGTTTGAGCAGTAAGTGATCCTAAGGAGTAGAATATTCTCGAGATGAATGTTAAAATCCCTCTGTTATTTTTATCTGCAATTTCACTTATGTACATTATTTCTACGTTATATGCTCCTCCATAACCAATTCCCCCGATAATTCTTGCTAGATAGAGCGTGATAATATTTCTTGCAAAAAATATCATTGTCCATGAAAGGGTTTGTGGTATGGAAAATATAAGCAGTGTGGATTTGCGACCTATACGATCAACCAATAAAGGGTAGATAAGAAATCCAAGAATTGTTCCTATGTTGTAAATTGATGCTATCCAGGATGCTTGATTTTGAGTTATGGTAAATTCTGAGCTGTTATTATTGCTTTTTAGATGAGGAAGGGCTGGCGATGTCCACATTTCGGCTGACCCGAGTCCCATTGACACCAGACTCACTGCAAATTAAATTAATTTGTTAATATTGACCTCTGCTTTTGGTTATTTTATCAATAATATTTTCTTTACAATGCATTTCATCAGGAAGAAAATTTTTGATCGGAAGTGTTGCTTGCGGAAAGTTGAAATAAAATTTGGGTTGGAACCATTGACATATAGAAATGGACCAGTGTTGCCAAACCGTACCATAATTATGTAATCGTACCATAATTTTGACTCTTGTACCATGTACCATCCCTCGCATACCATATCTCTTAAATATACCATAATTTTACAATATTTATGTTTTTAATTTTTTTTTTAGCAAAATAATGACGAAGGCAGAATAGCCAATAAGAATTATTTTCTGCCATATATAAAGCTTGCTTGACCAATTAATTTTAAGTGAATCCAAGTGAATCAACGAATGAAATGATTCGGTTCATTCGTTCATCTTCCGCTTTCATTTCTGGAAAATTTGTTGCTTTATAAAATTATAAAATTATATTTATAAAATTTATTGTTTTATAAAAGATTATTATTAAACAAATTTTATTCAGACATAATATTATTGTATAAATTTATTAACAAAATCTTATTAACATTTTATTTATAAAAAATATTAAAAATTGAAGTGTTTGGTAATATGTAAATTTGAATTTCGCGCCGCGCATGCGTCTTGTAAGCCTGTACCATAATGTACCATTAGGCTGTCCAATTATACGTCACAGGCCATATGGTGGGGGGTAGACTGTCAGGAAGGTTAGTCTCTGTTCTAAAAAATGTACAGAAATGCATTGTAAAATTAATTAAAACAATTTTCAGCGCAAAAGTAAGTCATAAATTTATTAATAAGTATATTTTATAAGTGTAAAATTCATTTCCGCTTATTTTGAGT
>CAJFCP010025547.1:48694-59392 GCA_904066005.1 Synergus itoensis
TTTTTTTGCCCTGCTTAGCCTTCTTAACCCACTTTTGCTCACATCATCTACATAATTATGCTTCACAAAATATTAATATTTTGTGAAACAAAAAATAATTTAAAAATTAGCGGATTTTCACATTTACATTTAAAGCACTTATCGTTTTATTTGCAGAATTCATAATGCATTTTACGCTGTATTAACGCACTAAATCACTAACAACTATATTTACATAATGTCAATTTTGACGTTTAAATTTTTAATTTTGAAATTCCTTTTTTTTTTCTTGCACATCGTTCTGCGCAATTCATTTGGTAAATAGTGGGGCCCCCTCTCATCCTTCTTTTTGCTCGTTATATAGAAACTCTAAATCCCCGAATTGCTCGTTATAGCGAGACACGAGTGTACTAAATTTCTTTCCGTGTATAGTCAACAGCAATGAGTTTTGTAGATCGTGTATTTTTTTTTAAGAAGGATAAACAAAGTACAGTATTCGCCATATATGCCTCAATATTTGTCACTATGATTTTACATTGAAATGCGTACAAAAATCTAGTAACAAATGTTAAGGCATATATGACAGATACTGTACATGGAAACATGATTTGATCGATAATATTACCACTGACAACCGCAGCATACTGTAGTGTCCATTTTCTCCAGTCTTGAGGTCCTTTTTCTTTTTTCTCTTTGTCTCTCTCACTAACGTTCCTTGTATTCTCACATGCTTGCAAAGGTGTCATTAAATCATTTTGTTCAAGTTTAATCATGATATGTTACAGATTATTTCTGACTTATTATAATAAAATTTGTACTACCCAATTTAAATTATTGAAAGTTCTTTCTTCGGTTGCGTTAATGAAACTATGCCACGATTTTTTTTTTTTATCTATATTCCATATATTGTTAAATTATCATTTTTTTTTTCAATAGTTATGAAAGTAAACCAGTCTTCGAATTGAACAATACACTTCCGAAAGCCCAAAAAACCTCCGATTTTCTTTAGATTCCGTATACTTATGTAAACGCGCTGATTATGAATAATATAGTAAAAATTGGCACAAATTTGATTTTCATGGTGAAATCATACAAAAAAAAACCACAAAAATCATGATTTTTTGCGTTTATCTCAGTTAATATGCAAAATTAAAAAACTGCTTCAAACAAAAGTTGTAGATCTCATCGAAATACATATTTTTTGTTCCAAACATTTTTTTCTGCGAGTGATAGTTTCCGAGAAAATCAGAGATATATCTAGGTTTATAAATTTCGCTTTACCACAGTGGCGTAGATAAGGGGAGGATCAGGGGGATCAATCCCCCCCATGAGTCTTTTAATATCACGTTAGAATTATGAAAATTACTCTGTTCTATGTTTATTCATGTTTATACTTAAATTTTTTACCAAGTCATATCCCCCCCATCGAAAAAAGCTATCTACGCCACTGTTTTACCATGATTTCCCTTTACAATGATTTGTCTCCATTCACAATCACCATTCCTTTTCGATTTCTCCTTATCATTTCCCTTTACCGTTTCCTTTAACCATTTCCCTTTACAATCATGGCCGGATTAGGGGGGCTGGAGGGGCTGAAGCCCTGGGCCCCGCTTTCGAAGGGGCCCTCAAATTCTTCCTCAACTTAAAAAAAAAAAAATTATAAAAATTGAAAAATTTATTATTTTAATTCTCTTTGAACATAACTATTTTCCCCGGGGGGGGGGGGGGGGGTTCAAATGTACAGCCCTGGGCCCCGAGTTGTCTTAATCCGGCTCTGTTTACAATAGCTGCGGGGGATTATCGACTCTGCTGAATCTCGGAGGTTAAGCATGTTTGAGCGTGACTAGTGGTCGGATGGGTGATCGTTCACGATTTTTTTTTTATTAGTCGTGCCGATATGATTTTCACTGATTAATGAGTGAAATTTTATTTAAACTTATAAATTATTTTAAAATTCGAAGTGATTAAAGTCGGATATTACAAAATCAAATTTTAATTTTTTTTTTTTTTTTTAATATTTTTAATTCCTAGATTAATTCTATATATTTTTTTTTTTTAACGAAGAAAGTTTTTTTCTTTTAGTGTTATAATTTATTATGTGTATAACTAATATTATTTGTCGATTTTTTAAGTATAAATTCGGAAGATTTTGACCTCGCCTCGAATAAAAAATCCGGGACGTTGACCTAGACAACCACTTTGACATTTTATTACGTCAATCAAGTCTTGATCATCAATTTCTACCTACCTTCGCTCTTGAAAATGTTCTAGAATAGAAAGTTAGCGAGCAATTCCTTTACGAGTGATATTTTGACCTTGATGTGAATTTAAATTTTAATAAGAGTCCAGTAGAATCATTGGCATTAAATTCAGTAGAATTTGACTGAATTTAAAATTTATTTCCTAACTCCAAGTATTGTTGTCTTAAATTTAGATGAATTTGGTTTTAATTCAGTTCAATTAATGAGAACTTATTAAATATTCGATTTGTTAAATGTAATTCAAAACGTTTACAGTTTCGCTACAACTCACATAAATTTCCATTAATTTGTCGAGACTGTCTGATAAGTCATTTTTGTTTTATATTCAATTGCTTGATAAAGACAAGACTACATAAATTCTTTAAACTCTGTGAAACTAGAAACTAGACGCTAGATTCTAGACAGATATTGCTTAATCCGTAATAGAAAAGGTTTCCACATTTTATTCTATCGATTAATCCTTTAGTCGTTGTATCATTGACATCTAGCAAACTTTGTTATTTTACACCAAACGACCTTTATTTCCCACATCTCATGCTTTAAAACAAAATGTAATTAGGTGTTAAACCTCGAAATAATTTTCTTTTTGGAAATTATTTTTCAGCAGCTAAATTGGTTTACATATATTATACTTCAATTTATAAAGATCAGCATCAAAAAAATTATAAGGAAAACCAATTTAATTATAAAAAGATTTTTTTTTGAAAAACGATATTTTTAAAAATTTGCTCAAAAAATAAATTGAATAAATAAACAACCTTTTTATTTTGTAAATATTAAAAAGAAAAATATTTTATTGAAGTAATACTATTGTAATAGAACTAGCAATTCTTAAAGGTATTATATTTTTTTTTCAAGTGCTTTTTTTTGTCATAATACTTTTACTTTATTGCATACCGATTACATTATTGAAATTAATTTTAAAAATCTAAGGAGAAAATATGGGAGTGCAAGATTTACAACCGTTGATTTAAAAGAAAATTTTTATTGTTTCTTTTTTTTCTCGAAATGTTCATAATTCTTTTTTATTGAGAACTTTAGTAAATTACTGTACACTAACGTTTACGGCTTCAAGGACTATCGATTATCACAAAGTCACATCGAAAGTTGTTTTTGCTTCTAGTGAAGTTGCTGACCATAATTTTATTTGTTCATATTTATATATATATTCAATACATAGATATTTTTCCGCTCTATATGCTTACTTCGATTTAAAAACTGAATACCACTACAGAAAGAAAAGATATCTATTTACAATATTTGTTAAGTAAAATGAAGAAATGGAATTTCGCTTGGGTCTAACACCCTTAATTTTAAATTTAAACACTCTTTTTTCAATTGTATTGAAATCTGGAAGAATTTATTTAATAAAGCTCTAAATTTGAGCACTACAGATTCCTAAACAAGCTGTAAATAAACTAAACTAAACCCCATCGGCTATTATTTTTGAAATCAAACAAAGGAACCCGAAATTGGAAAAGGTTCATGAGAATTGAAATTGAAATTTTTCAAATACAGCAACTTTATAAATGGACGACCTCAAAGATAAATAAATTTTCCGTTTTTGTTTTCAGTGTGTTCTTTTGGGTGTGAGGACAATTCACGTGATGCTGCGTTACGCTATTCATCTCTACGATACACGAGGTGCTGGCACTTCTTCCCCACGTTCCTGGGACAAAAGAGGACCCATGGCTTATTATACTGAACTCGCTTCAGAATTAATAGTCCTCGCAGTTGAATTTCTCCATCATATTCACATGCTTTTGTGGAGCAACATCTTCCTCAGCATGGCATCCCTCGTGATTTGCATGCAACTTCGATATCTCTTCTACGAAATTCAGAGAAGAATCACCAAACACAGAAATTATCTCGCAGTCCTCAGTCACATGGAGCAAAAGTCCGTAGAATTGAATTTCTATTTAATTCAATGTTTCTTTTTTTTTTTATTTTAGATTTTCTAACATAAAACAGTAATCTGTAACGATATTTAATTTTTAAATAGAATTATGGATATAGAGCGAAAAAATGCCTAATTTTAATACTTTTGTTGTAAAACCAAAAGATTGAATCTTGAGGAGAGATTTTGAAATCTTCATTTTGTACAAAAAGTCTTAAAATTATATATTTTTCGCTCTATAGACAAACTTCTATTTCGAATAAGAGTAGTAGAGATTTGACAAGTTTTTAAAGCAATTTTAAAGGTTTTTGTAGAATTTAAAAAATTTCAAGAGATATTTACGAATTTTAAATGATTTTTTCGAATTTTATAGAATTTTAAAAGGTTTCAATTTTTTTCAGGAATTCTAAAGGTTATTAGAATTTTTGCGATTTCAAGAAATTTTTCGTGGAATTTTTTATGGGATTCCAAAAAGTTTTGGAATCTTTCGGATTTTTGGAATTTTAAGATATTAAGTTTTAAAAGAAAATCTTTAATCTTTAAAATTACATAAAATCTTTTAAAAGTCCATATTTGCTCCGTAAAATTAAAGTTAATTCTACTTAAAAATTAAAAAAAGAATCATCCAGAATTCTACATTTATTTATTTTTTTTATTATTCTAAGTCAGAGTTCTAAGCTCGAAATCCTTCACTTATTTTATATCGCTTCAATTTATACTATTGTTTTCGTTTTCAGTTATCCAATGGCATCTCAGGAAGAGCTCGCAGAAAATTCAGACAATTGTGCAGTTTGCTGGGAAAAAATGGAAACAGCCCGGAAACTTCCCTGCGGACATTTGTTCCACAATTCTTGTCTTCAGTCCTGGTTGGAACAAGACACCTCTTGTCCAACTTGCAGACTCGCTTTGAGTATGCAAGCCAATCACCGCGAGAACAATCCAGAAATCCCACCGGAATCACAAACTCCAGCCAGAAGGAACGACAATCACTTTTTTCATTTCGATGGATCCAGATACGTTTCCTGGCTGCCGAGTTTCTCTGTCGAAGTCACGCACAATCGACTTCGAGGTGAATTTCTCACCTTGGCGAATACCAATTCCCAATTGGATGCCATGGCCAGACAAGTTTGTATTTTTAAATTATTAATTTGAGTTTTAATTGCTTAATAATTTGGAATATTCTCAGAATGAAGCAGGCGATCTAACTTCAATTCGTAGAATTGATCGACGATTGAATATGTTATTTTTTAGAGAAAATAAAAAAAAGAAATCTTATAAGTTTTAAGCGTACCAAATCATTTTTGTTGTCAAGAAAACTCAAGGACGTTGGAACCACTTTCTATCCTCAAAATTCGATTTCCTCATTTTACTAAACAAATATAATAATTGGATGCATTTTCGCTCTTTAGTGTTATTAATTTTTAAATAGAATTATGGATACACAGCGAAAAAATGCCCAGTTTTAATACTTTTTTTCTAAAATGAAAATATTGAATTTTGAAATTTGAATTTTTCATATAATTTAAAGAGATTTTTAAGAATTTTAAGAGCTTTTTACGAATTTTAAGATATCAAAAGACTTTTTAAGTGGCTTTAAAGGGTTTCATGAAATTTTAAGGATTGTTTTGAAAATCAAGAGATTTCTAGGAATTTTAATGGATCTTGTGAAGATTTAAGACATTCAAAAAAATTTCGAAGTTTTCAAAAGAGTAATAGTAATTCCACAACTTGAAGTTAAACTGTCTGTTCGATTTGGAATGGATTCATTCAAATTACGAAAAAAATCCAGGCTTCCTGATATAATCAACTCCCTCTTAATTTCCCTTTTCATTTTAATAAATTCAGGTTCAGCAGCTCTTTCATCATTATCCAAGAAACATCGTAATTGAAGATTTGAGGGTGACTAGGTCGGTGGAATTAACAATCGAGAATATTCTGGATGGTAGATTAACTCTGCCTCATCACGTTATCGAAGAACCGGAAACAGAAACTCAAACCCAATCGTCAGTGACTCACATTTTGCCCAGCACTCAGGCTCAAAACTCTTGGGATCCTCATCTCGATATTCCAGTCGCTGATAGGTAATTAGTATAATTATTAATTTTATGACATAATTATCTAAAGGATTTAAAAGCTTTGAGATATTTCAACTTCCAAATTTCTCTGTTTTAATTATGTCTTATTATAATTCTATTATTTCAGTGGCGAAGAACCATCGAATCTTGGTGGTCGCTTTTCGAAATCATCGATCGAAAGAGAGAGAATTCTGCAGCGTCGAAAGGAACATCTTCTGATCTCCGCTCGTCGGAAATACATTGAGAAACACCGGAAGAGTGAATCAGGCCCCTCAGATTTGCAATTACCGTCCTTCTCAAGAAGTACGAACGAAATCGCTTCTTAGACGTCCAAATCTCCAAAGAAAAGATTTTCTCAACTCAGAACTTGAATCTCAAGAGATTTCGCTCCAGATCCGACAGGAAACGGAACCAAGATCTTCTATTCCTTCGAGTTCAGTTCTCGTAGTTCTCGCGTTACGTCGAGGAAAACAAAAGAAATTAAGCTAAACTCGGGAAGTAAGAACAGAAAAACTGAAGGAAATAAAAAAGAAATTAGGAAGAAAGGAAAGAAAGTTAAAGAGGAATGATGAGAGTTTAAAAGTGAGAGAGAGAGAAACAGAGGAAAAATTTTTAGAAGGCTTCGAATCTAAGATTGAAAACTGTATTTATTTGAAACTGAAAAGCCTTCTAGTTTCTAGAATCTTAGATTCTTTAAATTCTTCATTAGATGCCAAAAAACTTGTCGATTTATAATTTAGATTCGAAACTTTGATCAAGCGAAAGGATGAAAAGTCGCGCGAGTTTTAATTTTCTATAGGCCGAGTACTTGAACAACAACAGTTATACTAAAGAGAATATTCTGGAGAATATTAGTGATCAACCCTTCATTTTTTTTTCTCACATTAATTTGCAAGACGAATTTTATTATAAGATCAAAACTCAAGAGATGAAAAACATTCTTCTCAGTATTTAAAAAGAAAACTTTTTTTTTTTGAAAAATATACTTTTTTTTTTAATTACTTTAAACTTAAAACTCTTAAAATTTGATAAACCCCAAATAAAAATTTAAAAAACAAGTTACATTAATGCTTTTTATATAGAAATTATTATTATTATTATTTGCTTTAACTAAATTTAATTACTAGTATTAATTCAATACTGTGATTTCTATTAAATTCAAATCGAATATAATGAAAATTGACTTTAAAACAATAAATTTGACAAAAACTGGACAAATAGTTAGAGTTAATAATCAATAAAAGTAATTTCTCGCGAATTCAGTTAAATTTACTTTGATTTAAAATTGAAAATATTATCCACAAAATTCCTAGATTTTAAATTCTGAAAAATTTTAGAACTCTCCAACAGTGGAAAATAGAATAGCAAGTGCAAACTTTGTACTCACTAGTTGATGCGCTCTACGAATAACGGCAATTACGACTTGAAGTAATGAATTTTTATTTTTATTTCATTAGCAACTATTGTATTTCCTAGCTTTAATATTTCATCCTTAAATTAAAATATGAAAATGCTTGACCCTATCTTTCTAGAGTCACGTATTTTTTATTTTCTGTCGTTGGACCCTATGCGTTTGGATTTTCCTCGCTTGTTTATTTTTGTGATAATAATCGACTTTTATATGTATAAGTACATTACATACATACATTCGAATGTACATTTGTACGTATGATATTCATACGATATGAAACGACTACTTACTACATATTTAGAACCAGAAACCGATAAAAAGAAAGCAATGTCGGATAGAGCGACATCTATGTCGAGCCTTTTATTAGTATTAATAGAATTATTTATTTTTTAGAAATTTAAGCGACACTGTTCAGTCTTATGGAGTTGTGGAATGAGCAACTATCTGCGTATGGCAATTAGCCAAAAAGAAAAAAACAATAACAAAGACTCTGAAGTATTTCTGCGAGAACTTTTCATAATTTCGATTTTTTGTTTTAAAAAAATATATATATATATTTTTTTCGTGTCTTTTTTTTTTTATTTTTCTAGAGAAAGAATCAAGTATTTTACTAAAGGAAAGTTACGCAGAAATGCGAATTGAGATCTTCGAAGGGTGTTTATCTGATATTATTATTATTACATTTCGTTATTCTACTATTATTATATTTTAGGTGTTTTTATTTTTCTTGACGTCTTTGTGCAGATTGTTTGTTGACCTTTCGAAGAAATGCATTTGCACATTAAACATTATATATCAATACTTTCCACGAGATCCTTGTAAATACACTTAAGAAGTCATTACGTACATTTCTGCCAGTAATATATCCTTTGATTAGGATTGTACGAGAAGTGTAAAATGAATAAAATATGCTATAGATTGTTGTAGTTATTCGTCTTTCGTTTCTTCATGTCTTCAATTTTCAATTTTGTTCATATCGATTTTTTAACCTTAAGGGTTTTGGGTTCAAATTCTAACTTTAAAATATGTTCGATCTCTTCATTTTAATAAATATTATAACTAGATATTTTTTCGCTCTGTGCGAAAAAATATTTAATTAATAAAATTTAGTAAAACATCGAACTTTGAAGTTAATTCTTGAACCCAATACATACTCAATACATACTCGGGCTAATAAGAAGACTTCGTTTGTTGACTGGAAAAAATTTAATATAAATTACAAAAGTGAAAATAATTTCTTATCCAATAAAATTCATAACTACGAGGTGAAGAATGATATGCGCAAAAATGAAATCTGCAAATCCTCTTTCTGGACTGATTCCATGGAATTGACTCTTATTTTGCGGATTTACTTGAAGTCGGAGGCAAACTGAAACATAAACAAAATTTAATGAAATTAAGTAGATTAGCCGGTCAGACATTTTTGATATTTTATAATATGTATATATTGAAATACTAATTTTGTACCATTAATTTGAAATGCCAGTATCCGGATAAATTATTAAATAAAAATTTGTTCCTCTACAGCAGAATGTCAACGGCCGGACAAATTTATTCAATAAAATTTGTCCGGCTATTGACATAAATAATAATTGTGCCCATATTCGGCTGATAAAATGAAAAGTGATTTGTTCGTCTATTTATTTTTATAATGGTTCTAAATTGCGATCCAAGAAAGATTGAAAATATGCTCACCCCCAAGAATAAAGCAGGAAACTGAGGAAATAAATCCACTGAGAAAACTGTTGAAGGGAAAAGTTCCAACGAGGCAACAGTAAATGAATTGAATGACACCCGTCAAAAAAACGTACAGTAGATATGAGTCGATTATCTTTAGTTTCTTTGGTGTGTTCTTTGCATATTCCTGCCGGAATTTATTTACAACCGCTAAGACAGTCATTTTTAATGTGCAATCGAAATTTCTAAGTGTACTTCTGTTATTTTATTCCAAAAATGTCAAAAATCGTGAAAAACTAGTTGTGACGCGTGGCAGATGGTAAGTGTGTATGAACCTTTATTCTAATGCGCATGCGTCACCAGCAGGGTTGTGCACGTAATATGCCTTAGGTAAATTACATGAGGTTTTTACGTAATTTACGTACGTATATTATTACACTCGACTCTCCCAATGATGAACTTCCCAAAGATGAAAACCTCCCAATGATGAACGCATTCCTCTCTCAATGATGAACAAAATCTTTTGCAATATTCACTTAATACCACTGCGCAAGTCATTGCACTCGGCTTCTGATTGGTTGCTATTGGCGCGCAATTTAAAATACTAAAAAATATAATTTAATACGCAATACGCATGCGCAACTGATGTGACATTTGAGAGAAGAAATTTTTTCATCATTGGGAGGGTCTCTGGCTTGGATTTGTTCATCATTGGGAGAGTCGAGTGTACATCCTGAGTTTTTTACAAAACGTAATATACGTTTTCAAAATGGCGCCATAGCGTCTGATTGGTTGCTATTAGCGCGCAATATTCAAAAAGTGAGATTATGTTTGTTCTTTCCGTTTTTTCTTATGTTCGCCATCTTTTTTTATATTTATGACGTTTTTTACGTATATTACATTTTTTACGTATAATACGTAAAAAACCTCAAGTTACGCGTATCTGACCAACCCTGGTGACTAGTGTTGGTTAGTTAAGGCCTGCAGTGGGATTCCGAGCTCAAAATCCGAACGGATCTCTCTTTTTAACACCGTAGGATAGAAAGAGAGGTCCGTTCGGATTCGTGTGCTCGGAATCCCACTGCTGATTACACGCTTTTAGGAAAATGTTCTTCTCACTCTACCATGTGACCATCTCATAAGTTTGTCTCATTCTCGCACATTTTCCGGGTAAAATGTGTGGAAAATGTGCGAATGAGACAAACTTATGGGATAGTCACATGGTAGAGTGAGAAGAAAAACATTTTCCTAAAAGCGTGTAAACAGGCCTTAACTTGAAGGTGCCGTCCCATTTCGGCAGAAAACGTCGGCGTAAAGCAGAAACTCATGAGAGTGACAGATTGTCTCTTTCATGGTCAGTCCACAATGGGCCGTCGTTTCCCTTTGGCATTATGCAAG
>CAJFCP010025548.1:0-18496 GCA_904066005.1 Synergus itoensis
ATTAAAAGCAAAGAGTACTGTGGATGGCACTACTCAGTGCTGTATGCGCATTCGTGTGGAAAAAACGAATGGTTACTGCCGAAAAACGAATGAGTCGTGCCAATACACTACTCAGTCGTGTATTTAACTTTTTTTTTCCGGCCACACGACTGAGTCGTGCGGCCTGCAGTAATGGTTACTGTATAAGTCTCTCCGTGTAGACTTAAGACTTTTTGTACCTAAGAGTTGACTCTATATTCAACGAGACCAAATCTGTGATTCTCTCTCTTCCATTCCGACCGTTGTCGAGTATTGTCGAGTCACTTCTCGTGACAAAAGCTAACCTTACTTTTCTATAGCACGAGCAATGTACTAAATGTTAATAGTTTTGTTTGATTTGAAATAAACTATTTTATTTGAGCACTCAGCGGATGTGGGCCGCAATATTTAATAATATAAAACACCCACACGACCAACAACCGTAGTGCCATCTCTTGGCATATCGATAAAGCTTTATTTCTCGCACATTTATAAACATTATAAACTTTTAAACTGTAGAACAAGTTAAGATAAATCAATATTATTAGTCTTAGAGAATTAATACTGAGATTAAGCTAAGTCAGTCTGATCTTAATTTCAAAATCTTCTCACTATTATATTATTAAATATAAAAATAAATTATAACATTAAATATCATTTCTTTGCTTTCACTTATAAGTATACCTACATCCTTACATGAGAACGACATCTGGATGAGGAAAAATTTTTTAAATACTGTTTGTTTGGACGATTAAATCACATTGAGACAAACTCAATCATAGCGCATAAACAAAGTTTACTTTAGTCTCCATCTTCAGAACTGGAGTCAGGCGTGTCATAATCTTCAACTATATCCTCGTATTCTGCTTCTAATTCTTCTGCACGAAGCCCAAATTCCGTATCGTCCCATGGAGTTACAAACATCAGTCTTTTCTGTTTGCCTCTTAAAAGCCTTTTTTTCGACGCTTCCAATTTTAAATTAAAGGAGATAAATGTGATCTTCCCAGCTCTTTCAGTCGTTAAACGATTTCTTATGGGATTGTGCACGTTCCCGTACCTGCTGAAACTCCTTTCCGTTGCAGCACTTGTTGCTGGTATGCTGAGGATATGAGCAGCAATGGCACTCAATTTGGGATTACCATTGTTTGTTTTCCACCAAGTAATTGCTGATAATGTTTTAATAGTCTTCTAAACGAACGGAAGAGAAAAGGATCCTTCTTTCTGTCTGTACTTGGCCAAATCCGTTAGTACATCTCCCACATCATCATCAGTACCATCTCCTGTATCTCCATATTTGTATTTGGCGTGATCATAAATTAGTTCTGTTCTTAAAATCTTCTGTTCTCGAGTCAAGTGCGCACCATTGAACTTGGGATCCAGTATATTAGCTGCAAAGTGAATCGGCTGCATTGATAATTCTCCTCTCTCTTTTACTTTCAATTTCAGAGCTACAGATTCTTCAACCGATAATGGAGTGCCCTCAAGCAATGTTTCGTAACTCGTCATTATTTCTTTCCAAGCTCTTGGAACTGAGCTTACTGTGCAACTATCAGCCGCCAGAATAGTGATCCATTTGACGACTGGTGCCAAGATTTCGTGTAGACTGAGAAGGCCACACCAGAAATTCTCATTTAATATATCAGTCTTAACTTGATGCTTCAAAGGTACATTATCCGAAATGGCTAATCTCTTTAATGCCATTTTGTTGAAAAGTAAACTCTCAGCACAAAAGAGTGTTGACCTTCACCTGGTCTTTCCAGGTAATTTTAAAGATATAACTTTTTGCCCTCTTTCTTTTTGGATGGAAATAAATGAAGCTTTAATTAAATGTGATGCATTTATGTCTTTTACAATTGCTGTAGCTGAAGTTTGTACACCTTTAAACGTCTCAAGATGAATTATGTCTTTAACAACTAAATTTAAGCAATGTGCTGAGCAGCCGTATATTTAAATATGAGGGTATACTCTGTTAACTATTCCTCGTGCTTTTACCATATTTGCAGCTCCATCCGTTACAATAATTAGTAACTTTTCTGGACCAATTTCTTTTATAACTTCTAAAATAATCCCCGCCATATATTCTCCTGTATGAGACTCTCCTTTTGTATCCTTACTTTTATATAACATCGTTTCAGGAGTAGTAACAACAAAGTTGACAATTGATGAGTTTCTGTAAAAAAAAATTATTATACTTTTGATACATATTTCATATTTTACTCTTCTTAATTTTCTATCTCTTCTTTGATGCAAAAGGTCAAATAAATTAAAATATAAATCTAGATTTTAATTGGATACGTTTCGGACTCTGTATGTTCTCTTTTTAAATAAGTAATAATTTTGTTATTTTATAAAAACAAATTAAAATACACAAATCTATGACTGTTGACGACACGTAATGAATATTCAGAGAAAATATGTGTAAAAAAAGTGTTAAGTAATTTTTAATTTCTATACATATATTTTACTACTGTTTTTACATAACTTTTTACAAGTAATTTCTGTGATTATTTATTATGTACCGTATATATTCCCAGATCTATGTATTTTAATTTGTTTTTATAATAAAATTATTACAGGATTGAAAAGGAATCATACAAAGTCCAAAACATAGCCAATTTAAACTTAAATTTGTATTTGAATTTATTCGACCTTTTGCACCGAAAACTTATTTAGGCAGATTTGATATTATCTTAAACTACCAATTAATCATTCGTTTTCGAATTTTGGAAAATATTTTAACCATCAATCAATGCTACCCAATACTAAAATTGATATTTTTCATATTTCTTAAAAAATCCTCTTTTTAAATTTATGTTTTCGGTCCTAAATAAATAAATTTCAAAATAATTACCTTATTTCACTCCAACCATCACACTGAAGTCCGATTGCACTTGATTTTGAAATTTCCTCATTGATTTTCAATTCGATTCGATTAAACTCTGAGTTTAATAGAGAAGTAGCAATCTTATACGTAGATGAAATTTTCCAAGAAGGTCGTAGTT
This sequence comes from Synergus itoensis, assembly GCA_904066005.1. Lineage (NCBI taxonomy): Eukaryota > Metazoa > Arthropoda > Insecta > Hymenoptera > Cynipidae > Synergus > Synergus itoensis. The sequence continues at coordinate 3,021 of CAJFCP010025548.1, forward strand.
CCCGAAAAATATCCATCCAATATTCATTTTCCAGTAATGAAAGCGCGCAATCAGATAAAAAAATTGCTCTAGCTAGTTTTTCACTCAGTCGTTCCTATTATATAAAACAATCATATAACATACAAACAGCAGTAATCTAAATCTTAACTTATATTTGTGGTCAACAAAACTTAATTATAGAAGAAATATACAAGGTTTATTAACTAAACAAACCTCCTCATCAGGCATCATAGAGTCAATATAATTTTTGAATTGAGAAAGGTTACTTCTCTTTTTCTGTTCTTTTGAAGATGGCACATGATTATCAGTAGTGTCTGATTTAGATGAAGAAATAGGCGTTGATTTATTGCACATAAGTGCATCCGCATCTGAAATATATATATATTCTTTTTATTTTTTCTATTTTTCAATTATCCCTGAGATCGTCACCCAGAATTGATTTTCGAAATAAATCAGGCTTTAAGAAATAGGTCAAAATAAGAAAGTCATAATTTTTCGATGTAAATTATAAACAACAAATTGGTATTTTATAAGGAAAAGCTATATGTATTTGACGTTTACAAAATAGTTGGTAACTGGTAAGAACTATTGAACTGTTTGATTTTATATTATGCGAAATGTAAAAATGTAATCGGATAAGGGTATTGGCCCGATTCCAAAACTTTATTATACAAATAAATTCTGAAGAAAATAATCTGGAAGATGTCGGAATATATAAGGTTTTTCCTTGTAAAAATTATATATAAAACTACTAGATTGAACTCATATTTTTTCTATTAAAAAACTAAAAATACTATTTCCAATCACTGGGCAAAGACAAAAGCTCTGTATAGGACTTTGTAAACCTTTTTGCAGTATTTTAGAAAAATATTATTATATTATCAGAAATATTATATAATTAATATATTTTTAAATTGATCAAGAATGTAAATATACTGAAATCCAAAATATCAGAAATCTGATATACAACGATATTTTTAGGTTAGGTTAGGTCGGTCGTTTTATAACCTAAAAGGAACACTAAGAAAAGTATTATAAAATATATAATTACCGTTGATATTGTCTTTGTCATCATTGGATGAAAGCTGTCGTTGATTATTTATTCGTTCCTTTTTCAACATTGCTTTGACTGTTTGAGGGCACTTTAAACATTTTTCTTATAAATGCCTTCTTTGGCGTGTAGCATTTTTTACGTAAAGTTCACTGCAATAGTTGCACTTGTAACTAATTTTATCATCCTTATGAACGCCTTTTTGGAAGAAATTCCATAAAACACTTTTTTCCTTTGGCATATTTCAGAATTTCAGTTTTCGTAGTGCCTGCACAGTATGCTGCTGGTACACTGAGAGGGATTTGGCATAGCTAGCGCCACCATGACATGGTAGTGGTCGCGCTTCAGTAACGTCCGTATAGCACGCTAAAAAAGGACCGTAGGGGGGCGAAACACAGGTTTGATCGGCGCGCTCTCAGTTAGCGCACTGGCTGTGCTTTTTTCGACCGTTTGCGCGCGAGTCATGCTCACGTGTTAGACGCTTGGTAGGAAACGACGGTTAGACACTATGAGGGCGCTGTTAGTTACGCTACAGTGCTCGCCCAGCGCGCAAAGATGCGCAGCTACTGTGCTTTTTTCGAGCAAACCTTTCATTCACGGATTCGGCGCGTTAGCTACATTCGGTGCGCAGTGGCCGTGCCAAATCCCTCCCAGTGTATCTTGCCGAATGCTGCGTGTTCAAACATGAAATACTTGTTGTCATTGTCATTCATTAATTCATTTGTTTCTTAGCACTCAATGCTAAGTTACCGCCTTTCGAACTCTAATGACGCTACGTCATACATGTACGCTAAATTACTGTTACGTAATTGAAATTTTACTTTACTGTTAGAATTTATGTTCTTTACACAAAAATTACTCCACAATTCAGTACTCGATACTCGATACTCAAAACTCAATATTCAATACCCAAAACTCTCTAAATAATTAAATGCTCGAAGAAAGAGAGAGACGGCGCTATACCTCACATGGGCGTCAACTAATCACTACGCAACTCTAAATCACAAACTCCAAAAAATACAAGTAGTTACATCTAACTCTATCATTGCAGAAATTGGAATTAACCAAAACACTCAAGAAACTCTAAACTCAACTAAATGTTCGCTAATCAAAACTAAATGCTCGAAAATAGACAAAAACGGCTCTATGCCATACATGGGAGTTGACCAAAGATTATGTAACGTCTCAAAATTCTAAAGACTCGACATCACAAAATATTCTATATTCTGGAGAAATCAAAAATAACGGGCGCCTACCTTTCTTCCGAATACCAAAGGAATAGTCTCAACTTAATATTCCTTGCAAAAGATTAGGAACGGCTCACCCACTTATAATTCTCACAAAATTTAGCACGGGGATCTCTAAAATTGTTCACTAACAAACAGCCAGCACAGAACTGGAGTGTTCTTGGAGTTCTTCGTCTGAGCGCACAGTCGTCGTTACATAACTTTCGTAACTCCGAAGATGTCTCCACAAACAAACCTAAGACGACGCAACGCACGCTCGGACGCTGCGTTATGTGCGTCTGCTGCGTTGGAAAGTCACTAGTACCAACTGTCGCTCCGTGCTGATGCTAAATGTGAAAGTTACTAGCGGATATATATGTCCGCCGCTGACGTATGTACAGTCTGTTCAACAAGAGCGTGTACGCGATATTTCGAAAACTATTGGAGATTTTTGAACGTTTTTTTTTTTAAGGGGGTATTCTGGTCTAGAAAGCAGATTTTCGGCCGTTTTTTGAAATTTAATTTAAAAAAAACAAAAAATATTTTTAATATCCATTTTTTTACCATGTCTTTATTGATATTTTGACAATACAGAAAAAAAGTTTCACACAAAAAAATTAAAAATTAAAAAAGTTAGAGGGGGGGAAAGAGACAGGTGTGAAAAAAACGGTGCATCCTGGCCACCATGATTCCAACTCTCCTGGTGATCTGAAAAAAAAAACCAAAATAAATTCTCAATCAGTAAGGATGCTGTTATAGCCCCTACCTCGGGGAACATGAAAAAAAATTTTTTTACAAAATGGCGACTGTCTGAAATCAAAAATCAATTTTTTACCCCTTTTTTTGATGTTCCTGAATTTTTTAAAAATAGTAAAAACCGAAATTTTGACACGAATCTGGTAGGGGCTATAAAGGATTATATAAAGAAGGTTCACACAAAATTTCAAGTAAATCGGTTGGCTAGAACTTGAGATATCGTGGTGGCCATGTCGAAAAAAGTAGTTTCGAGAAAAACGCGTTTAAAAAAGTGAGTAAAAATTTCAGGCAGTCTAAGTCATTTAATAGTGCGCTATACTTACATTTTGTCAATCAGCCATTCCTGATTCATACATCGGACCTTCTTCTTCTACAAAATAACTGTTTTCAGCAGCTCTCTCTGCCAAACGAGCACTTCTACCTTCCTTCGAAATAATAATCATTATGTGCAAAATCTAAAATAAATAAATAAATAAATAATAAATAAATAATAAATAAATAAATAATAAATAAATTTCGATTTTCTCGAAAATAGAATAAATATTTAATAAATAAACAAATGGAAATTCAAAAATCGAAAACCAAGGTCCTCTTTTAAATTTATTGAATTTTAATTTTAAAAAAAGAAATTATAAAACGGAGCAAAATTGAAGGCTCTGAAGACTTTTGAACGGAAATTTTGCGTTTGGTCCCACTATGGCGGCCGGACCGGTTTAGTTGCCGCGTCACTAAAGTAGCTGTAGCTCTATAAATAATTGAAATTTTTAAAATTCCTTTGGAGGATATGTTCTTAAAGGTCTAAACTTTGAAAATGTGCAAAAAAAAAAATCGATTTTTTCAAAATTCTAGACCAGAATACCCCCTTAAATTAAAGGTCGTTCAAAGGACTAATGCGCGTTTATGATGCCGCTTCAGTATCGCTCGAACCGTCCGAGAGAACGCACGCGAACGAAAATGAGTTCTGTTTACGCTAAACGTTTTGAAGCCGTCTTCTTGTGTTCCCATCCAAAAGGACCAAAAATGTCCGTCACAGCGGCTACTAAATACTTGAGATAGTCAAATTCGTTCATTGTGAAGTGGTTTGAGCGGTATAAAGCCGATGGAACTGTTGACGATCTTCCTGAAAGAGGCATATCTGGAGTAACAACCAGCAAGGAGGATAAAGCGATCGTGCAGCTGTTCAAGCGTACCCCTACTCTAGGATTGCGAGATGCCAAGGATATACTAGCTAACAAGGGAGTCTACATTAGTATCAACACCATTCGACAGCGTTTGGCTGAATCGAAGATAGAGTACCGTACCACGAGGCAAAAACCTCTGCTCTCAAAAATCCATAAAAAAAACGAAAGGACTGAAAATCTGCTGAAAATCTCGACCCCGACTGGTCGAATGTCATTTTTTCTGATAAAGCGTCGTTCTGGGTATGGGTTCCCCTAAAGTATGCCTGGTCTACCGCCGGCAGTAGATTTCTTTAGCGAACTGTTAAACACCCAGTGAAGGTCCATGTTTGGGGATGCTAAAAAAAATTGGTGGAAATCATGCGAAAAAGGTGCCAGGCCATTCTGGACAACGATGGGGACTGAACCATTTATTAGGTAATTGCGCATTAGTCCTTTGAACGTCCTTTAATTAAAAAAAAAAAACGTTCAAAAATCTCCAATAGTTTTCGAAATATCGCGTACACGCTCTTGTTGAACAGACTGTATTTATCAACATTGAAGTTTAAGAAGAACAGAAAATTAGCGCTCCCATTGTATAAATAAAAGAATATCATAAGTTAAGGATATATGTTACGTACCATAAGAATGAATTTAGGTGTGATGGTTAAAAAATGACAGCGATTTTTTATTGATTTTCAAAAATCTCATCTCCGAAATGGATATTTATTGATTCCTCTCAGTTTGAAAAATGAAAAAAAAAGTTTCGTTTTAATAAAATCGATAAATAAAGTTTTGAGATTTTAACAAAGCAAAACTTTTTTCATTATGCAAACAAAAAAGAGTCAAATAAACCTCCCTTTTAATGTTCTCTAACGTTGCCCAAAATTTCAGGGAGAAATATTTATTTTTGTGATGTGGCCGTAAATTTCAGTTTTGAAAATCAATAAATTGCATGGGAAAAATTCACTTTTTGGAGTTTTTGGAATAATTTTTCAGGGTTTAGGAAAATGTTATGGGAAAGTATAGAGGCTTTTATTATTATTGCGGAGTGTCCAACAAAGAATTTAATGTACCATACATATGGGTTTGACACCCCTAACCCCCCCCCCCCCCAATTGTGCCTTTAAAACTACCCTTAAAACGAAAATTGTCAATTATTCATAAAATCGACCTTCTGAGTGCTTTATTCTCGTTTTTTTTTAAGTAAATATTATCTCTACCAATCTAATGGAATATTTACCAACAATAGTTAATTAACTTTCAATTATTTAAATAAATTCCATTTGTTTAAATAGTTATTTTTTAGAAAAATCATTTTTTTTAAATAAATATATTGATTAGTATTGGTCTAATGGAATATTGATTAACTATTTTTCAATTATTTAAACAAATTGAATTTGTTTAAATAATTTTTTTTTAGAAAATTCTTTTCTTTATTACAGATTGTTACTATTTATTTAGTAGAATATTTATTAACATTGTTTAATTAAATTTGAATTGTTTAAACAAATTCCATTTGTTTAAAAAATGTTCTTTTTCAAAATTTCTTATCCAAGTATTAAATCAGGTTTATAATAAAATTAGGACAAATTATTCCACCTTTGTGAAATTTTATAGGGGGAAGTCGTCAGAGTTGGGCCACTTTTTGATTATTCTCTATATCTTTTTCAAAAATTTGAATACTTCCAAATTTTTTTTTATTCGAAAGTTCAAACCTTTATCTATAACATATATGTATGGCAACTTGCTGCGACAAGGGAAAAAAAAGTTATTGACGAAAAAAAAAACAAAAAAATTGTCAGAGTTGGGCCATTTCAGTCAGAGTTGGGCCACCACTGAAATTGCATGGAATATGTACTGAAACCGGTTTTTATGGAATGGTATGCAACATTTTATTGTTCTTTATACATTTTGACATGTTTGCGATGAAGAACACAGAAAATCAATTTAATCAGAGTCGCAATTTTTACATACGAAAAAACATGGTTATTTATTTATTTTCAAGTCATACAAGAAGACTTTCATTTCTAGAATTTATTATAGTGTTTGAAGGTTTGAAAAACATGAAATAAAGCTTTTTTTTTTTATCTGTAATTCAAATTTTCATATTCTTTGTTATTGCAAAAATGGTTATTTATTTATTTTTTAGTCATGAAATGAGACTTTCATTTCTACAATTTATTATTTTAGTGTTTAACGGCGCGAAAAACATGCTAAGAAATGATATTTCACTGTTAGAAAAAGAAAAGGATGTGGCCCAACTCTGACTACACGAGTGACCCAACTCTAACAACATTCGTGTTTTTTGATCGCAACTCACTACAGCTGGAGAGGTTAAGGAATCAAAATTTCCTTTTGGAAACTTGTTAATGATCGAACATACAATGTTATTATATACTTACTTCAATTTCGGCATGGTTTTTTTGCGAGTTATGGGCACTTTTTTTCGAATAGTACAAAACTTCCAACACTATCAAAAACAATACGAGGGCCTGACACTTTTTGGAAATAATTTCTGCGACTGTCAATGCTTTACAAAGTTAGCCGTCATCGAGACAAACAGTTCCATGCATTTGTACCGATGGCAGCACTTGTCATATACCTGTGACAATCAGAGAATGATTGTTAGTTAGGCCTAATTCCAGTAGAGGCAGCACCTCCTTGACGTTTGAAATCGCGCGAGAATTTAAAATATAATAACCAAAAATAATAAATGATTACTTAGAATTTGTAAATTGTGGAGAATATAAATGTTTTAAATCCTAAAGAGAGATTGGTTGGCAAATAACATGGTGAATTGACTTGGTAGAGTAATATGGTATAAAATGTTAATCTAAGGAATTTGATAATATTAAGTCTGAAAGAAGGAAGTTTTGAAAGGACTGAAATTTATTAGTTAATAAATTAGTTAGTAAAACCCAATCTAAATATTAAGAGTACGTGAGAGAATGAAGATTATTATTAAAGGAAGTTGACGATTTGTTAAATGAAATAACTTGAAAGATTGAGTGTGAGCCTAGAATGTGAGAAAGGTTTAAACAGGAAAGTAACAAGAAACCTTAGGAGAAATTAAGTTAGAGACCAAAAGAATTTGTATATATAATAATAATTTATAAGACATTTTTATAGTGCTAGAAGAGAACTTTCGTTTACAGGGAAGTTATAAATCAAGAATTTTGACAGCATGTTTAGGTGATAGAGAACGATACCAGGGTAGATTGTCGCCCTGAAAGTGTCGCGAGTTAGACTTGGCGCCACTCAGGGACGATCGTAAAAAGGTTTCTTGGAAAAGCTCTAGGTCATCTTTTGGTGACACGTGTGGTTCTGGGATGCAGTATGATTGGTGAAAAGGCTATTAATTAGAATAGAGTAGGGCTGCGCGGGCGGTCCCCGAGATGCGCGAGGACCTCGGGACCGCAGATCGACCACGAACTTCAATTAGATTTCGATCCACATCCGACGTGGAATCTCTGTCTCTCGTCGCATTTAATTTGAACCGCATTTATAATTTGGACTTAGAAAATTTTCGATTGACTACTTTGAATTCTTAAATAAATCGTTTCGTTTTGATTTTTAAAACTAATTTCGCATTTCAATTATTTGATTTAATTCCTTTCTAAAATAGTTAATTATTCAACAAATATTTCCGGATTCACCGAACTCTCAAATCATCGTTGGACTTATATTTAATTTCCAAGTCTGGCAGAAAGACTCTTCAGTCTTAAAGTGGAATCAACGAACCTGCATCAACAAATTCAATCTTATTCTAGTATAAAATAAATTTGATTTGGACAGAAGAATTTAATATGAATTAAATTTCCCGGTTAAAATCATTGAGATCCGTTACAGGAATAATTTTGGTGTCAGAAGTGGGATACCACTAAACTCGACTAGAGTTGGAATCCCATTTTTTTGATTGAACAAAAAAAAATAATAATAAAGACTATTGAGTGAAATATAGAACACTATCTATTAAATATAAGAAAATAAATTTTTCGCGTATCGGTACGGGAAAAATAAACCAACGTTTTAAAAGGACAAAAGTGACATTCATGTGCTAAACGTGGTGAAAAATTGTTCGCGAGTGATTTGAAACTAACCAAGTGAGAACTAGTGAGTTCATCTATTGAAAACATTCCAAAGAAGAGAGACGGAAGGAAGTCAAAAAGGAACGACCACAACCAAAGACTATTTATCCAAATCTCAACAAGAAGAACTAATTTGAACGCGAGAGAATTGAAAGACGGCAGCGTGGGACTACGTAGGATCTTAACTTCCGACGGACGGCTGCGAGGGACCAGGACTTTCCGACGAAACGAGGTTACGGTGGAGTGGAGCGGGCGAACGAGCTTCTGGAAATCAACGTAACGACGAGGGAATTTGGGTGGAAGTACGCAGCCCAAGAGAAGACCAACGGAAGAAGATTTAAACGTGGAGAATAATCAAAGTGAGGACAAGAAAAGCCGCAAATACCTTCCCAAGAAAAGGTTTTTGACCCGGTTTTTTAACCTGGGGACAAGTGGTGCCGCACAGAGCACCAGGGATTTGCAGACGGGATTGCAGAGACCGGGTATCATCCCTCTCAATCTTCGCAGGCTGAGAAAACAACCAAGACCATTGGAATCGTCAGAAATTTACAACAGGAGAGGAATTCGAAGAGGAAGTTTCTGTAACATCTAGGATTTTGGAATTCCGAAGAGGCTAGCGCGAAAAGAAGAAAAAAGTGAAGCGAGAATCCAAAGTGCAAACAAAATTTTCTTTGTGAGAAATTGTGTTTGAAGTGCCGAAAAGTAAACTAGTTATTCCTTTTTTTGTGTTATTAATTAGATTTTCTAGCCTAACTTCGAGATCAACATAAGGGTAAGTCGATTCACCAAATGATAATTATATATTGTATGCCAATCTCTCAAAAAGGGTGTGAATAAATTGAATTAGCATTACAAAAGAGAAATAAAATAAAACGAATATATATATATATATAAAATTATTTTTTGATCAACTAAGAATTTACAATCTCGAATAAAATGGCTGAAGAAACAGTCCCATTCCCAAATCGGGAAAGCGATTCTGAAATCCCGATTTTAATTGATGAACAACAAGCGATAGGAAGTGAGTTAGAAACTGGGGAAAGAAGCTTTAGTGACCATACTTATAATAGTAAGGAAATAGGGGTGCAGGCCGGACCTTCAGGGTCATCGGCCCCCAAGCGCGCTACAACTACGACCGAGCAGGTAGTAAGGTCGGGGAACTCAGTCAATGGGTCGAGATTTCACAGCCTAAGCGAACAGATAATAAGTCCCTTGCACGTGGACTTTAATTATATGCGGGCGGGAACGTCTAGCGGCCAGGTTTCAGGAGCAGCGGTAGATGAATCTGGACTATTTTCCTTACCTGAAAAAGAACCTGAGAACCCTATACCATTTAAATCTGCATTAGAATTCATCCCCCGAACGTTCGATGGGTCAAACCTGTCAGTAACTAGATTTGTCCGTGACTGCATTTATGCTAGGAACAGTATTGCCGCCAAAGACCGCCAGCATTTGTTCTTGATGATTAGGTCGAGAATAACCGGAAAAGCTTATAATGCGTTGTTAGATAGAGATATTCATACCCTGGAACAATTATTGAAAACTTTAAAGAACAAATACACAGAACATAGAAATTTGGGTCAGCTAAATGCAGAATTAGCAATGATAAGTCAAAAACGCGATGAAAAAGTGAATGATTACGGAGATAGAGTAGGTGAAATGTTAAAAAATATTATAGAGGTTATCGAAGAAAAGAATCCGACAGAAACGGCAATGCATATGGTAAAATCTGCTCGAGAATCGGCATTAGAGAATTTAATTATAGGTCTAAGACGCGAATTGGCCATTTCTGTAAAGATAGAAAGACCGCGAACATTGCAAGATGCAATTTTTGTTGCTAGATCCGCAGAATGGGAAGAAAATTACTCCAGAAAACTATCTTTTGATAAAAAACACATGTCTGAACCGATTGATCATAATAAGGAATATAAAAATAATAGGTTTAGGCCATATCCCCATCATGCAAAGGTCCATTTAATTAAGAGGGAGCAAGGACAGGGATATGCACGGGAATTTGCTAACCGAGAAAGGGATGGTGGATCCGCTGCACGGAGAGGAGGGAGGGGCGGAAGACTGAGTGCTCCGTCAATGGTGACCTGTCACCGACACGGTGAGTCGGGCCACCTTGAACGGGGATGCGTCGGGTCCGCTCACCCCGAATCCAGGTCCTGTTTTAAGTGCTTCCAGCCAGGGCACTTAGCGCGGGACTGCCCGAGCGCGAAATCGGGAATAACTTGTTATAACTGCTCGAAAATGGGGCATATCTCCAGGGACTGCCCCTCAAAATCGAAACCCCAAAATAATGATAACCCCTGTAAATATTGTAAAAAGATAGGACACTCTATAGAAGATTGTCAAGCTCTGGCAAAAAGGGTAGAGGAGAATAAGAAAGAAAAGAAAAACAATTTAAACGAGAAATAAGTTCGCTGAATTGGTGTGGCAACGAGCTTGAATTAGAAATCACACCGAGTCGACGAATAATGTTCACCCTAAGTAAAAAACGCCAGGAAGAGTCCCCAAAAATCGATCTGACCGCTAAAGAATTAATAGGAGAAAAAGGGAAATTTTTAATTGACACAGGAGCGGAATTGAGTATTTTACGTCAAGGCATATTAAAATTAAGCACAAAAATAAATTCAGAAATAAAATATATTTTGACCGGAATAGGAGGAAAATCGGCGAGTACACTGGGCGAGGTAATCCTTAATATTAAAGGAGGTAAATGTGAATTTCAGGTAGTCCCCGATGATCTTCCTCTTCCAGGCGACGGGATTATCGGGATGCCGTTCTTGAAATACGGGTCCGTAAATCTGAAAGAAAAATTGATTAGTCATCCGCTAGGAGTTTTTCCCTTTTTACCTAAAACTAAAAGTATAACCTTGCAGGTAAATCCAAGAACCAAACAATTAGTGACTATACCTGTCCAGAATCCCGAAATAAAAGAAGGTTATCTGCCCGGGTTAGATTTTGGGCCAGGAATATATTTAGGAGAGGCTTTAGTGAGAGTAAAAAACAACCACGTAAAATTGTTTTGTGTCAATGCTACCACCAAACAAGTAGAATTAACTTTACCACCGGTAATCTTAGAAGAATTTGAGGTAGGGAGCACAAAGAATAAAAAAACGAAAGGGATGGAGAGGGGAAGCGATAATGACAAGCTAGGACGATTAATTGATACTATAAATATTTCTGATTTGAACAAAGAAGAAAGGGGTAGTCTAGTAGCTACAATTAGTAAATTCACGAATCAATTTTACTTGCCAGGCGAAAAACTTACCTGTACTAACGCAATCAAACATAAAATCGTATTAACCGACGACATGCCAATTCACAAAAAAGGATACCGACACCCCCCCATTCATAAAGAAATAATTGAGAAGGACACTCAAGATCTATTAAAAAATAACTCAATTACTCCATCTGATTCCCCATATAATTCTCCGGTTTGGGTAATCCCTAGAAAGGCTGATTACGAAGGAAACAAAAAATGGCGAGTAGTAATTGATTATAGAGCCTTGAATGAGAAAACAATAGGGGATGCGTACCCTTTACCTAACATCACCGACATACTAGATCAACTAGGCGGGGCTAAATATTTTTCTGTTTTAGACTTAGCAAAGGGTTTCCATCAGATCGAAGTAGAACCAAGTGACAGACATAAAACAGTTTTTTCCACCCCTTTCGGTCACTATGAATTTAACAGAATGCCTTTTGGGTTGAGGAACGCCCCTGCGACTTTTCAAAGACTTATGGATCGGGTATTAATAGGACTTCAGGGTAATGAGCTATTTGTTTATATGGATGATATCGTAATTTATGCAAAATCATTGCAGGAACATGACATAAAATTACAAAAATTATTAGGGAGATTGAAAACAGCAAACTTGCTTTTGCAACCAGACAAGTGTAAATTCTTGAGCAAAGAAATAATTTATTTAGGGCATATTATAACACAAAACGGAGTAAAACCAGATCCAAAAAAGTTAGAAGCTGTAATGAGATTTCCTCAACCCAAGAATCGAAAAAACATCAAGCAGTTTTTGGGATTAGCCGGCTATTATAGACGATTCGTATCAGAATTCGCTTTGATTGCGAAACCATTAAACAATTTATTGAAAAAAGGGACCCCATTTATCTGGTCCAACGAAACTCAACAAGCTTTCGATAAATTAAAAAATATTTTGTGCTCCCAGCCAATTTTGCAATATCCCAATTTTAACCAACCCTTTATAGTAACTACCGATGCCTCAGATTATGCGTTAGGGGCAATATTAAGTCAGGGCCCAATAGGTAAAGATTTACCTATAGCTTATGCATCTCGGGCTTTACAGGGACCACAATTAAAATATACCGTTACCGAAAAAGAATTATTTGCAGTAATTTTCGCAGTAGTTCAATTTAGACCATATATTTACGGGAGAAGGTTCACATTGGTTACAGATCACAGGCCTTTAGTGTGGTTGTATAAATTGAGCGATCCGACTTTAGGGTCGAAGTTGGCACGTTGGAAAATAAAGCTGAGGGAATATGATTTTGAGGTGATACACAAGCCGGGGCGAGTAAATTCCAACGCAGATGCGTTGTCACGGAATCCAGTAAACGGTGATAGTACAGAAAATTTGATGGAAGTATATATTGATGAATCCGGGGATGAGGGGCGGGACGGAAGAGGGGACGCCTTCAGCCGGTCCGCAATTCCTCCTGCGGAAGTGGACGAGTCGGAAGTGGATAATCATGAATATCCAATAGAAAAGCTGTTCTTGTTCTCTGGGGTTGATTTTGGAAGCAATGAGGTAGAAGACAAAATATCCAGCAACGTGGGAATACATTGGTTTGGCGATGGCTCGGACGGCCTAGGGTCGTATCCATTGGGCTCATCGTCAAGGGCAAGGGATGGCAGTCCAAGTGATACGGAAACGTATCATGCGGATCAGGGGTCATCCAGGCCGAACGGTGACATCGGTAGCTCGATCGATCTGGGATCGTATCTATGGGGCGTGTCACGCGAAAAGAGTGATAGAAATCCGGACAATCAAGGATTGTATCCATTGGATGTGCTGTCAGGAAAAGGGGACGGCAATCCGGACAATCTGGGATTGTATCCATTGGATGTGTCGTCCGGTTTGGAATATGTATCTGGAAACGAAAGAGAGGCAATGTCAGGCCTATATTTTGTTTATAAGGACGTGGACCAGGAGAGCGAGAACAGAAAAGTAGAATTGTCGAAAGAAATTGCAATATTGACACCTGACTCGCGGGGCGTTAGGAGTTTACTCAACCCGCTATTCAAGGTCAGTAAAGATAAATTGTGGATGAGGGAGGATCACTTAATAAATTTTGCCACCTGTGATCACGTGCTAACAACACCAGTGGGTCGAGAGTTAATGGACAAAGGAATTTTAAAATTGAACGAATTAAAGAAAGAAAAAGTAGAAGTTGGACAAGTTATTTCCCTGAGGAACTCGAAAAGGCTAATTTTCAATTTATTTACAAAGGAAAAATTCGATGATAAAATTTATGCGGTGAATATCGAATCCGCAGTAGGAACTTTGAGGGAGGCAATAGACGAGTCAAAATTAAAAAGTTTTAGCATTTCTAGGAAAGGAAATGGATTTGACCGATTTCCATGGAAAACCATTGAATTAATTTTAAATACTTATTTTGGAAGGGGAGATTACACGATAACAGTATGTACAGGCGAAGTAACTATTCCATGCGAAAACGAGAGATCTAAAATAATTGCAGAATCTCACGATTCAGTGGTAGGGGGTCACAAAGGAATTCTGAAAACGTACGAGAGAATTAGGGAACGGTTCTATTGGAAGGGTCTAAAAGAGCAAGTACAAGATTATGTAAAGACATGTGAGTCCTGTCAAAGAAAAAAATTGGTTAGAGTAAAGACTAAGCTCCCCATGTGCTTAACTGATACCCCAAGTAGAGTTTTTGAAAAAGTCCAGATGGACTTGGTAGGACCTTTACCAAAATCAGATAACAAAAATGAATACATGCTAACCTGGCAGGATTGCCTGTCAAAATATTCAGGTGCCATTCCAATGGCAGGTATCGATGCTCCCACAATTGCAGTTGCCTTTGCCGAGCGATTTATTTGTCAATTCGGATGTCCTGAATCAATACACACCGATCAAGGCGCGCAATTTATGAGCGATATAATGGCAGGGTTCGCGGAGCTCTTTAAAATCAAACAAATTAGGTCAACAGCTTACCATCCCCAATCCCTAGGAGCCCTTGAACGAAGCCATCACACCTTTGTGGAGTACCTGAGACATTATTGTGGTAACAATGACTGGGACTTGTGGTTGCCTTATGCAATGTTTTCATTTAATACGTCAGTCCACGAGTCCACAGGTGTCACACCCCATGAAGTTGTGTTTGGCAGAAAGGCAAATCTACCATCAGAATTTGCCGATGAAAAAGTCCCAATGACCTTTAATCAGTTAATCGATAACATTTTGAATAGATTAATCGATTCAGAATCGATGGTCCACGCCAGGTTGGAAGCTGCGAAAAGAAGATGTAAAAAATTTTATGACAGAAAACTAAATGAAATGAACTTTGTGGAGGGCCAATATATTTACATCTTGAACGAAAAGCGACCAAATAAACTAGGAGATCATTATGAAGGACCATATAAGATAAATAGGATTATTAGTGATTATAATGTAGAAATAATCAAAAATGACGGTACAAAGTCCGTTGTACATATGAATCGCATCAAACATGCATTCCTTAGATACGAACCCGAGAAATAACAATGTAAAAATGCACATAGAACTATTTAAATTTTCGATATTTTAAATTTAATATAAATAAGGAGTATTAAAATTAAGAACCCCTGCTTAATCCTATTTAGAAAAGAGAACCGCTGTATAGACCATGTGGCTTTAAAACGCGTCGAGAATGCAGTAAAATTAGGTTTACTATTAGCCAACCATTCCTAAATTCAGAAAACTATTTAATTTCAAATATAGAGAATAAGTCGTACAAATTTTATTTTCCTTTTGAAATAAGTAAATGTAAGAAAAGGAGTTGTAGTTAAATTTTAAACTCCTTTATTTTTAAGAGGAGGAGGGAGATAATATATTAATATATATTATTATTATCATTATTATTACCCTAGAAATTTTTTCAATTTTGTTTTTAATTAATTAATATTTTACAATAAATATTCCGAATT
>CAJFCP010025548.1:29709-40453 GCA_904066005.1 Synergus itoensis
CAGCTTAAGGGACTGTCAGCCTCTGAGTGCTGCTACAATTCTGACACCCACACGTATTAACCCAAGAATTGTATGGTTAAAGCGAATTAAGCCAAAGGGCGCCAGGTATCCATTGATACCGCTCCAAAATTTCATAAGATACAGCAAACCTAAAAATAGTGATTCGCTTCCGGCTAATCTGTCGGAGAGGGATTTCGTGGGGGCGCAAAACAAATCAGACTCAAAATTTTAAACAAAATAGAAATGACATGTTTATTAAAATAAGAATGAGAATGATTGTGTACAAGTTAAATGAATGAGATGAAACAAGGATATACCAAAGAAATGTGTCAGAGAACAGATAAATCAAAAATAACGTGTTTAAGAATGCATAAATCAGAAATGATGAGTTTGAGAATACATAGTTCAAAAGTGATAAGTTTGAGAATACATTGTCCAAGATAAGTGCGTTTAGGAACGCATTAATCGATAGTTAGATTTGGCTGTACTCAACCTCACAAAATGGCGTCATTGGACGCAATGATAATTTTATTCACTAATAACTAACATGATTCAATTTAAACTAAAGGTAGCTTTTTACTTTACATTAAAGAAAATGAGATCTTATCTCTTATTGGCCTCATGAAAATCCAACAGCAATTTGACCGAAATTGACGGCAATATAACGAAATTTACATTATCGACTGTGCCACGTCATCAATGGGCGGTGGCCATGATGCGACATTCTTTAAATAAAACCATAATCTTACTCAATATAGCTCAAAATCTTAATAATCAAATAAAGTTGACTGTAATCAAATCAAACTTTACAGAAAAATCTAAATCGCGATACGAAGAAAATCAATTGCTCGAAATGCAAAATTTTAACCAAAATGGCGCTCCGCCATACATGGGCGTTGGCCAATTACGTAAACTCTAAATCTCAAAATTTGTACACTAAAAACTCAACTGGGAGAAAAACATAGTCTGCGGACGCCTACCTTACTTTCCGTGAACCCAAACACAGGAATATGCTCGATTCCTTTGGCAAAAGTATTTTAAGCGTCTCACTGCAAATAACACCGTAAATTCTCTCTCAGAACAAAAACGTAAGCTTACACGGGAACAGCCAGCACGGAACTGGTGGTTCTTGGAGTTACTCGCCTGAGTGCGCAGTCGCAGTTACGAAAATATTGTGGCTCCGAGAGCTGCTGCCCTCTTTATGTGTAGAAGTGGAACCAGCGCTAACCATTATGGCTGCGTCCACGTATTTTGACAGCTCATGTGTCTTTTCATAACAAATATAGAACGGTGTAAGCTTTACACAATTTAAGTGGTTTACATTGTCTACACTCAGGGCCGGATTAAGGTTTCGGGGAGTGACGGAAATTGGTGATCTTTTTTTTTTTTTTTTTTTTTAGGGAGCGCATTCATGTCTTATGCGGCTTATATGACATATATGTTTCATACAGGTGGTGGAGGCCCCCAAGGGGTGGGGGCCTGAGGCCACTGGCCTCACTGGCCTCCACATGAGTCCGGCCCTGTCTACACTGTTGAAGAATGATTAAAACTGTAAAGATGTATGCGACTGATACATCCCAGGCGGCAAATCATTTCTCTCGAGACATATAGATAGCTGAAACAATCTAAAGTTTGTGTTCTTCGGAAAGTCAGGTAGACGACAAATATAGGATTAAACAAAATAGCGGTATGATTATGCTTAAATCTAATTAGCTTCACGCTTAGTCTAGTTCAAATCTCTCACTTTCATACTACATTCATACACTTATATCTAATTGAGTTCCTACTGGCTGTTCTGTTTTAGTTTTCGATTAAATAAATCAATCTGGGTGGAGGATCAATAATGTGGTAAAAATCCACCACATTACAAGGAGAAGATGGAAAATTAATTGATACGCATGTTGAAAAATTTTCTAAGTTGCTAAATGAAAATTATTGTTTTGAAATGCAAAATACTTTATTGAAAGATTTACCGAACTTTATAAAAGCCATTCCTCAAAGTAAAAAACATATCCAAATTTTATTTACAGGAGAAAGAGACCGAGGGCATTGGTTTTGCTTATTTTATGATACACAAGTTGTTCATATTTATGATAGCTTTAATGTTAATTGTTCAAAATGTGTTCAAGTGTGTTTTAATTCAGATGTTAGAAGGTATATAGAGAGATTATTTCCTTTTAATCCAAAAATTTATTTCGAAAATGTTCAGCAAGAGCAAAACAGTTACCATTGTGGTGTTTATGCAAATGCTTTTTGTACATCTTTGGTTTTCAGTATTCTTCCAAATACAGTTACTTATATTCATTCAAAAATGAGATCACACTTATTAAATATTACTATATATGGGGCATTATTCCTCAAGTGTACCATCCTCAGAATTTGACTTTGTCTGATCGAACTCAAACTTGGGTAAAGTATAGTCCTACTAGGTATAACTTTAGAGGAAAAAGATTTTTTCGATTGGATAAAAATTGACCGAGATAGGGGAGGGGGAATTTTTCGAATTTTTTAGATTTTGTGCTGTTTCGTGCTATTTCGAAGGTACTAATCTCCTTTCCTATGGAATATACAAAATTTTGTCTCACATGTTTTTGATAGCTTTTTTCCTGGTCTATCGAATGGTTATAACCATTTTTTAAAAAATTGAAAATTTGACCGATTTTTTTGAAAATAAAAATATTTTTGATTTTTTTAGAAAAAATGCATTTTTTTTTTGTCTCAAAATAAAGCTTAAGTCTCTATTTTTCGATGCTGTAAAATTCATCTTGCTGTTTTTTGTTGTTTTCGTGAAATTAAATAAAGAGAAATGTGCGGAGCGAGAGGCCCAGCTGTCTCGAGCGTTTTTCGATTTTGTGCTGTGTCGTGCTATTTCGAAGGTACTAAATTCTTTTCCTATGGCATATACAAAATTTGAAATTAAAAAAAATTCAAAAAGTTGGAGCATTTTGAAAATTTTTGAAACCACTTTTTTTTAATTTAAAAATTATTTGCACGGATGTTCGTAGCACTCAAAAAGTCGAACAATTTTTTATAATCACTTTTTTTGATAAAAAAAAATTGAAAGACATAACATTTTGAAAATCCAAAAAAATGAAAGAAAACTTAAATTAGAAGCCAAACAACGCACGATATGAAAAAAGGTCTAAAAATGAAAAATGTTTCTTTTTTAACGTCCTATAGGATAGGCATAACAACTTTTTGAATTTCCTTAAAAAATCGAAAATTCAAATTTTGAGCCAAATAACGCGAGATGCAGAGAAAATTATAAGAACAGATTGAATTGGCCTTTGGTATACTCATTTAGTGTCCTAAAATGAAGGTCAAGTTCGTAAGCCAGCCATTTTGGATGAAAATTAAAAAACTTAGAGCATTTTGAAAATTTTTGAATCCACTTTTTTTTAATTTTCAAATTCTATGAACGGATATTCATAGTATACAAAAATGCAAAAAATTTATCCTTATGACTTTTTTCGATAAAAAAAATTGTCAGACTTATGACATTTTGAATATTAAAAAAAAACGAAAGAAAATTTAAATTTAAAGCCAAACAACGGACATATGAAAAAAAGTTTAGGGATGAAAAATGTTTCTTTTTGAACGCCCTATAGGATTGACATAACAACTTTTTGAATTTTCTTGAAAAATCGAAAACTCAATTTTGAGTCAAATAACGCGAGATACAGATAAAAGTATCAGAAAGATAATAATTATTTTCTGAAAAAGATCTAACAATTCTCTCTTGATAATTTTTATATAGGATAATTATTTTTCGTTTCAATCGTAAAAAATATTTTTAAAAATTTTTCAAATTAAATTTCCCTGCCAAGAAACGTCATATATTAGAAAATTATACAAAAAATATCGAGCGCGAAGGGCGAGTGCCCTGATGAGAATGTGTTCCTTAAGGTCGATAGAACCTTAAGTAAATTATTTTTTGTTTGCATTCAAAGCTGTAGTAGTTAAAAAAAAAAAAAACATATAGGCACAAGTGTCCTGTAAGGCGCAAGCATCCCGAAGCGCGCAACACGGAGCGCAAAGCAAGACAAACAAACCAAACCGAACCACCCGCGCGGCGCAGGCGCGCTGATTTTTGGCAGCGGAGCGGGTCGCGGACGATGAGAATGTGGCCGTGAAGCGGGCACATTTTTATGTTTTCTTCCATAATAAATTTTAATTTCCCGCCATATTTCACTAAAAATACCATCTAAAACATGGCAGTTCTTGTTTCCAAGTTTCTGTTACTGTTCCTGTTATCAAATTGCCTCACGCTCCTAACATCCAATCGTGTATCCAGTGTATTATATTAAAGATTATAAATACATATAAGTGAGTTTAGTACAATCGAAATAGGGTCTACCAGCACAAAATCGAAAAATTCCCCCTGTTCTATCTCGGTCAATTTTTATTCGATCGAAAATTTTTTTTTCCGTAAAGTTCTACCTATAGTAGGACTACACTCCAGTCAATTTTGAGTTCGATCAAACAAAGTTAAATTTCAGGGTAGGTATATACACTTGAGGAATGATGCTCCATATGTAACTTAATTACATATGTTACGCAAATACGTATATTTCATATACTTTATTTCAAATACTTTGCATTTAGCTTTATTAAATACAGGATAAATGTTTTCATCTATAGTTTCTAGTCGCTATCCGCAGGCACTACGGATGAATAATGGTTAGTTGCAAGATACTTCCTTCGAATTGGCGAACCCTCAGATGGTCACCCTTGACTCGTATTTTTGTTCTGAATAGTAAACTTATAACGTGAGTGGACGAGTGAGATCAAAGCAGACTGATTGCGTCCAAACATATGTAAGGCCGCTATTTTAGGGAAGCTCGTGCTAAACATGGTAATATAGACGATGGCCTGGTACCGGGCATACCCCTGCTCGAATACCAACTTGTGGAAGGGGAATCTCTAGAAAATTACTTAGACAATTTCAGCTCTATATTTTAGACAGTTCGCTTATTAGAATCATCTAGTACTATTCTCCTTGTAAACTAACTGTAGAACTATGGTAAGTAAAACCGAAATTTTGAATACTTAGTGTAACCGAAAAAAAATTAAAGAGAGCATTTTACTGGTAGACTAATTTCTAAGTCTGTGTTCTTTCTCCAGTGTCACATAAAAGTGAAACGTTTTTAATAGTGATTATGGTGAAATGTTTTCCAATTATTAACAGAATACAAAGTGCATTTATAAAGTGGTAATGTTGTTATTCCAGTTAAATTAATGGATTCTGTAGCAAGGAAAAATCCTAATAATAAAAGAAAAGATGTTTAAAAAATTTTTTTAAATGGCCTCACACGTTTGCGTAGGTCATAAAGATGTCTCCCAGTTTTCTTCCAATTGGGAAGCCAGTTTTCTTTGTTCAAAAAATTTATGGCTGGTTGTGGGTGGTTACGGTACAATACCAAGTTATGATTGTCGCATTCTATTTTAAGATTTTTTCATACAAAATTGATGAATATCAATTGATTTTTACATGTTAGGCCCACATCAGGCCTTTCTATAACAAAAAACTTTCCAACTATTAAGATTGAGTTGAAGTTTCAGACATTTAGTCTAATGTTATTTTTGGTTATTTTGATATTTTGGCGAATATTTAATTTGTGCATTTCAACATTAGGTAAGTAAAAAAAATATTTTTTTATAGTTAAATTTGTGTAAAAATGTGTTTAGCGTTTGAAAATACACAGAAAACCTTCAAATACTGTTCTTAACCTTCAATTTATCTAGATTTTCTATGTAGCATCGACATAGCTGATCTACATAGCGTCTAGATGATGAAAACGTTACATTCGCGTCTAGCGCCAGTATAAACTGTTTATGTAGCGTCAGTATAGCATCTAGCACATCTAGACAGGGCCATGAAAGCCCCAGGATTATTTTCCACACGGGATTACCCGGCATTATCCAGGATTAAAAAAACTTTCATATAATTTAAAGGAATTTCAAGGAATAAGAAGACTAAAAGATTTAAAAAAAAATTTCAGAGAATTCTAACAGATTTGAAGACTTTTAAAAAATTTTAAACATTTACAAAAGATTTAAAACATTTTAAAGAATTTCAAGTAATTTTCAGGGATTTTAAGGGATTTCATTTGTTTTAATCCTCCTTAGAATAAAATCCTTGAAATTTCTTAAAATCACATAAAATGTCTTCAAATCTCTTGAAAATCCCTAAATTCTTTTCAATTCTTTATAAATTCATTTAAATTCTTTACAATCACTTGACATCACTTAAAATCTCTTAAAATACCTTGAAATTTCTTAAAGACACTTAAAACCTGATGAAATACTTTAAGGTACTTTGAAATCTTGTTTAATCTATTGAAATTCGTTAAAATATCTTGAAATTTTCTAAAATCACTTAGTCTTTTCATAGGAAAATTCTTGAAATTACTTTTAAAATGATTTGAAATATCTTAAAATTCTTAGCAACTGAGTAATTTTTTGAGTACTTCTGAGTAATTTTTTGTTATTAAATAAAGAAAAATAAAATGTTTTTGTGAAATTTGTTTGATATTCATAAACCAATAATTGTCAAAAATAAAATAAAAATATGAGCGCGCTTAAGGCGCGCGGGGGGTTGAGTCTGGTTTGGTCGTCGCGCTCCGTGATGCGCGCTTCTCGCGCTTGCGTCCCTCGGGACGCTTGTACATATATATATTTTTTTAAATTATTACACCTTTGAATGCAAAAGAAAACTAATTTACTTAAGGTTCTATCGTCCTTAAGGAACACATTCTCATAAGGGCACTCGCGCTTCGCGCTCGGCTCTGTTTAACAAAATTTTTCACGATTAAAATGAAAACTACTCATCCTATTGAAAAATGAAAAAAGAGAACTTGTAGATCTTTTTAAGACTAATAATTATGTTTCTTATAATTTTCTCTGCATCTCGCGTTATTTGACTCAAAATTTGAATTTTCGATTTTTTAAGGAAATTCAAAAAGTTGATATATCATTCCTATGGGGCGTTCAAAAAGAAACATTTTTCACCTCTTAACTTTTTTTCATATTGTGCGTTGTTTGGTTTCAAATTTAAATTTTCGTTCGTTTTTTAGAATTTTCAAAATGTCATAAGTGTGACAATTTTTACATTCTCATCAGAGAAGGTATTAGATTTGTGTAAAATTTGACCCCCCCGTTTTTGTCAAATTTCCACGTTTTGGGACCCCCTGAACCCGAAAAACATGTTTTTACGAATGTGTCTGTCTGTCTGTCTGTGTGTCTGTCTGTGAGTCTGTAGATTTTTAGTTTGTGAGCACGATAACTTTCGAAAGAATTGACCGATAGGATTGGCCTTTGGTACACTCTTTGAGTGTCCTAAAATGAAGGTCAACTTCGTTAACCAGCCATTTTGGATAAAAATTCAAAAAGTTGGAGCATTTTGAAAATTTTTGATACCACTTTTTTTTTAATTTAAAAATTCTATGCATGGATATTCGTAGTACTCAAAAAGTCGAACAATTCTTCCTAATGACTTTTTTGGATAAAAAAAAAATTGAAAGACATTTTGAAAATCCAAAAAAAATGAAATAAAACTTAAATTAGAAGCCAAACAACGCACGATATGAAAAAAAGTTTAAAGATGAAAAATGTTTCTTTTTGAACGCCCCATAGGATAAGCATAACAACTTTTGGAATTTCCTTAAAAAATCGAAAATTCAAATTTTGAGCCAAATAACGCGAGATGCAGAGAAAATGATAAGAAACATAATCATTGGTCTTAGAAAGATCTACAAGTTCTCTTTTAGCCATTTTTCAATAGGATGAGTAGTTTTCGTTTTAATCATGAAAAATATTGTTAAACAGAGCCGAGCGCGAAGCGCGAGGTTTAAATCAAATATCGAGCGCGAAGCGTGAGTGCCCTGATGAGAATGTGCTCCTTAAGGTCGATAGAACCTTAAGTAAATTAGTTTTCATCTTCATTTATATAAATAAAGTAATTAAAACAAAAGTATATAACAGCGATAAAGATTGCCAAGTGAGCGCCAGCGCGCGTAGCGCGTAACACGGAGCGCGAAGCGCGACGTGTGTATGAGAATGTGCCCGCGAAGCGGGCAGATTTTTTTTTATCGAAAAAAGTCATAAGGATAAATTGTTTGACTTTTTGTATACTATGAATATCCGTTCATAGAATTTGTAAATTAAAAAAAGGGGTTTTAAAAATTTTCAAAATGCTCCAACTTCTTGAATTTTTATCCAAAATGGCTGGCCAACGAACTTGACCTTCATTTTAGGACACTATACCAAAGGCCAGTCCAATCGGTCAATTCTTTCGAAAATTATCGTGCTAACAAACTAAAATCTACAGACAGACAGACAGACAGACACATTCGTAAAAACATGTTTTTCGGGTTCAGGGGGTCCCAAAACGTGGACATTTGTGAAAAACTGGGGGGGTTAAATTTTACACAAATCTAATACATTCTCTCTGATGAGAATGTAAAAAGTTCGTCATCCTACACGTCGGGAACTTCAACCCAATAATATTAAGAGACCTTTTATTTGATATTCTATAATGTTTAGCGGTTTCATTTCGAATGGATACAATTCTGGAATTTTATATAGTTAGAAACGAAATTTAATATAAATCTAACAATTTTGAGTAATAAAATAAAAATTTTTTAATTCATAGCACTTTCAATTCAAAATCGTTTAATTTCATACGGTTTTATATAAATATGTACGTGCTCATTGCTCAATTTTGAACACCATTCTAACTTCACATGGTAATAAGCTTTTATTTCGTAATTTCCATTGCAGTAATTGTTCTTCAAAATATATTTCTACCTTTCAACTCAATTTTAAAATAGTTCAGTTCAGTTCACTTTCACGTCGAAAAACTATAAATGCATTTTCCTAAAACGAGCACAAAACTTCGCTTTACGATTACATTTTGTAACTGAATACAATCGTAAGTCATCTTCAGTACTACTTTCTTTAATAAAACGTATAAAACTTTTACATTTAATGGCACTTAATGCCGTTAGCATCATATGAAATATTTATCAATATTTTTGGAGTCATTTTAATTTTTTATTGCTATTAACATATCTAGGATCGGAACCTATATTCGTGCACTCTTTCCTAATTGAATAGCACTTTTTAAAATTATTTAGCAGTATTTCCGGAACCGAAATTTTCATTTTTCTCTGTGAAATTTTCCTATAATTTTTAATATTTAAATTTAAAACTTTCACTTGGGAAAGTTTTCAATTTAAAATTATTGTTTAATTACACAGGCACACAAAAAAAAGTGGTCTGTATCAAGAACGAGACCTATATATTCTTATGTATTTTGACGCGCTGATTCCGAATCCGGGATCCGATTGGCTCCAGCACGTCATGTTTAAGGGCATTTGAAGGTCAAATCGTCAAAAAAATCGAATGAAAGAAGGTGACTAGCATTTCTATGGTTTTGAGGGCCGCTGAATCCAAATCTGGAATCTGTTTGATTCCATCATGTCTGGATCAAGGTCAATTCAAGGTCAAATTTGTATAATGTGAAAAAAGTGAATTTTTGACTGCAGATTCTGAAAGAACGGAAAATTTTACGTTTGAAAGTCTTCTAAAGGATCCCGCACCAAAGACACATATAAAATGGCTTCTAGTGTAATGCGGAATCCTGTACTTTAATATGATTTTTGAAGTTTTCACTGACAAAATAAAATCTATAGTTTCAATCAAACAGCTTTCCCACTTCGTAATGTATATATCCTAGTATATATCTCATAACAATTATTACAATATTTAATCTTTTGTTCATTCGAATTTCAAAAAATAAAAGTTAAATCTATTTGAAAATCGACCAAATATTTTTCGTTTGTCTGGAAAAATAAAAAAAACGGTGCTATTTGGCTATAAATCAAGAACTCGAATCGTGATTCTATGTATGCGTATTATGCATGCACTGGCAAATTGTAGGCAATACAGCTGGCAATAAGGAAGCTTTATTCTTAGATACAACCAAAATCGTCTTCCCAATTTGCTTACAATCCCTGATGTGTCTCTCACGCAACGAGACGTTATGCTCTAACTTATGCTTATAGAGTTAACTCTGATAGTGTTAAAACATTAATTTGTTTACATAAATTAAAGTTTTTTTTATGTTTACTTGACGAGTCCTAATACAATTCTTTACAATTACAATTATAGAGTTCTAAACATTTTGTATCATCGGATATTCCAGCTGAGATCCTCAGCAGCGTTGCCAGACACACGGAGTGGAATTATGGAATCGGCATCCTGAAATTATGGTACATTATGGTACAGGCTTACAAGACGCATGCGCGGCGCGAAATTCAAATTTAGATATTACTAAACACTTCAATTTTAAATATTTTTCATAAATAAAATGTTAATAACATTTTATTAATAAATTAATAGAATAATATTATGTTTGAATAAAATTTTTTTAATAAATATATTTTAAAAAACAATTTATAATATATAATAATTAATTATAATTTTATAAATAGTATTTGGTATGTGTTTACACAACATAAATTATAAGGAAATTAACTTTTCTCAGTCTTCGTTTCAAAAAGAAGTCTTTTTAAACTTAAAAATAGGTTAAAATCTATCAAATCTAAAAATTAAGAGCTGCAAATACTATATGTTAGTCAAACACTATTTCACACTCATCAGGTTCAACATTAACATCAGGTACATCAGATTCAACATTATTTTCTTGCTTTTCGTAGGATTGTTTAGTTGTCGGAGCGTA
>CAJFCP010025549.1:0-23955 GCA_904066005.1 Synergus itoensis
CTAATTAATTATATTTTGAATCACGCGCGTAATATGTTGACCAATGGCAGAATTTCTCCAACAGTAAGTCCAAATGATGCGCGCGCAGGGAGCCACCGTTAACAACACTGGTTTATATGTCATTTCCGTCCGCTCGCCGACAAGACGGAAGACGAGACTTCTCTCGCCATTCCGTTCTCGACTGAGTTTCCTTGCATATGTGTGCTGACAGAGTGTTATAATTATTTTGGATAACTCATTTTATTCAGTGGCATAATTGTTGGAAAGTTCCAATTTGATTATTGTATTCTGTTGCCTCTCTTTTGGGAAGATCTATCTACGAGATATACTTGATTGATTGGAAGTATGTCTTCCAAAAATTACTTGATTCAAAATTTAGGCGTGTACCTCTTAATTATTTGAGAATAAGGGAATTAAGTAAGGTATGTCCATTTATTCACCGTTACCTTTGATTACTTGTTTCCGTATTCTGGATCGGTTCTTGGTAACTGGATTATTTTGGAATAGAATAGTGTAATCATTGTTTGCGACTTATTGAAATTGATGTGCCCAAAATGGCGGATGTTATATAATAATGTTACTCTCGCTCTAACCACCATTTTGAGCAATCAATCATAAATTATAATTATTGAAATTGTTGGTTGATTCTGATCTTCAATCTATGACTTTAAAATTATTTCATGATATTTAAATGTTTGCTAAAATTGAATAACTCTCTCTTTGAATTATCAAACTCTCATGAGACGTAATGTGAGGCGATTTTGCCAAATTTTAATTGTCACTATAATCGATCTTTTGTATAAAGTATTATGATTCAGGTTCTAACTATCTATCATATACCTCCTTAAATTTTGATCAGTTTTTTTTTAACAGTGAATCACAAGATTTTATATTTCAAGAATTAAAAACTCTCAATTATTTTTTCTACTAGCAAAAGGTGTGCAAAAACAGGAAATTATTCACGCGCAGAGCACGCGGATCATAATTGTGAAAATAAAATTTCTATTTGATATTAACAGTAGCTATTGAAAAAATTGAATGGAGCTCGATTATCTCCTTGAAACAAACAAGGTCGTTAATTTTACTAGAATTATCCACTTCCTATGTCAGATCGTGTTTTCCCCTTGAAGAAAAAAGTGTACATTTTTTCGGATGAGCCAATCCATAATCCTCGTTACGATAATTCTAGACTCGGACTTGAAGTCACGAGGTCGATAGAGTTGCAAACGTAAAATCGATCGCATACACCGGTAGGTAGGCATGCACTGCTTCAGATCGAATCGAAACGATCGAGATCTATCGAGCAAGAGTTATACCGACGATGTTTGTGTTCCCCGGTAAGAAATAGATCGAATTGTCCTGCAGCGTTATCCTCGACCCGCTTCGAGCCCAACTACCAGAGTCAGCAAGTAGGGGCTATTAAAATCCACGCCGGCTTGTATAAAATCAGAGACACGATGCAAAAAACAGAACAGTTGAAGCTTAATCAAATCAATTGATCTCGAAGTGAATCGTCACGTGTTTATAGAGCCGCAGCATGGAATTGAGGGAAAAAAAAGAAATAGCTACATATGTCATAAAATTTATGTATACCCGCTTCACTCATCCATCTTTTATCATTTTAATATTTTTTTTTAATGTTTTACATGTTCAGAAAAACGTGTAACCGTTTACGTCCTCATAGTGAGGCCGGGAAAGTAAGAAATTAGTAGATCAATGCTCGTTATCAGATTCCTGAGATTTCCGAGCTAGATTTCTACTCCTACATTTCTGTCCTAGCGACCAGTTTTTATCATGCCGTGTAGAATAAATATGAGTTGATTAAAGGAGCACAATTGCTAATATTTAGCTAAAAGCGTTATTTAAAAATTCGTAAAATTAACGCATTATTCGAATATCTTTCTTTTTACGAAAGTGAAAATTTTTCAAATACATCAGCGTTCCGACTACACCGATAAGCATGAAACACAGGATTCCACTTATCTCTTCAATAAAAAATTGCCATTATGTGCATTTCGTGCAACTTGGATACATTTATTCATTAATTATTTCTAACTTTGAATCATTCGAGATTTTATTGTAGTAATATTTATATTTTAGTGTTTATGCAATTTCTGAACAGGAAAACTTTCTCTGCTGTTTATTATTATTATTATTAATGTTATTAATTAATGTTGTGTTATCGGTCACATAAAAAAATCAGGGTTTAGACAAAAATTAGAATAAATATTTCAAGTACGGACTTGTATTTAATAACAAAATGAAATCATTTTATTTAATTTTACTTAAACTATGCGTAACGATCAAATCATCTCCAGCCACATTGTCAACAGAAGATCACGTAAATTTAATTTTGGATGTATATGATGTGTATAAACCTTCCTCCCTACTCTTTGTACACTTTGATGATTATCGCAGTAAGTTTATACAAATAGAAGTTGTTAGTTCAAAATAATTTAATTATACATATATATATGTATAATTAAATTAATTTAATTAATTAATTAATTAATTAAATCTTAGATTGGACAAAAATGAGTTCAATTTTCAACATTCAAGCATCGTTATCGAGAAAAATAATGTCATCAGTTATAAACTTTGACGATTATTACTTGTTCATCAAAAGAGACTTTTGTAATGCAAAAAGTATAAAAATTGATGTAAAACCAATGAGTGTCTTTTATCTCAATTCTGAAAGAAACATAAAAAAAATGAAAGATTTAGAGAACTGTTTTCCAAGCAATTTAGCGAATCTCGTTCTTTTTATGAAAACTGAAGATAGGTTACTCGAATTTTGCATGAGACCTATTGGGAATCCTTTTCTTATTCGGGGAGGATTGACATTCCTTGTTAAATGTTACGAAGATAGTAACATTCAAAAGTGGCAATCTTTAAACACAAACAAAATGAGGGTTTTCAAGTGGGCTTCTTGGAACCAAAAATCCGGACTAGTTCTTAAAAAATCAGACTCAATGTTCAAAGAAATAAATCAACTGAATGGACAAGTTTTGGTAGTTACTTCAGTGGAGGTAATTAATTAAAAAGTAAATCTTTTGATTTTATTGTTAATAATAGTAATTCACACATTTTAACTTTAGGATCTGGAAATATTCAATTTTTATTCTGAAAGTATAGTACTTGCTCTCATACGAGCTGCAAATTTTACGATTATAAAAATTGATGCGCAGAAATCATACGGAAATTGGAATGAAAACAATAAAACGTGGTCAGGTGCATTGAGTCTTGTTGAAAATGGCAAGGTCGATCTGGTAGCATCATTATTTTTAATGACGTCACAACGATCTTCTAGTTTCGATTATACACTACCAGTAAAGCGTTATGAATCGTCTCTCTATATACGGAAACCATCAAGTAAATCAGTAATTTCTTGGACAGGTTACTTAATGGTAAAAATTATTAAACTATTTTCTTGCTTATTTAAAAACATTTTTCTTTTCGTTTAATAATAAATAAACATGCATTAAACTTTTTAGCCTTTTACGTATGAAGTTTGGATAACTATTGCATTGATGTTCATAAGCACACATGCTCTTCTCACTTTTATGAAAACAAAATTGCAAAAGGGTTTCCGAAAGAGGAAATACGTAATAGAGAATTACCTTTATGTTTGGCACTGTTATTGTCAGCAAGGTTTATCAGGTTATTGTTTTTTTTTTAATTTTATTTTGACATTTTTTACGTACGTTCAAATCACAAATTATTCTCTCGGAGTTTTTTTATAACTACATAAGTGTACGTCTTTATAATTTCCTACAGAGTTTCCAAAGTCAGCATCCCTACGGATAGTTTACACGTCAATTTTTCTTTTCGCTTATGTAATTCTATGTGTCTATTCTGCTAGCTTCATCTCTGATCTGACTGTCAATAATGAAAATCTACCTTTTACAAGTTTAGAAGGTTTTCTGAGAGAGAAATCCTATAAGTTGGCAGTTTTTCGAGATACTGGAACCTTCGAATATTTCCAAGTAAAAATAATTATGAAAATATGTCACACATTTACAGCATTTATTAATTTATCTTATACATTATGTTGTTTAATGATATTTTTTTTTACAGAAATCAACAGAATCTCCATGGAAAGAAATGGCTCAGTTATTGATAAACAAGAACGAATTGCCTCCGACTGCTAAGGATGCCTTAAACATGGTAATGACCATAAATATTGTTTTTGGTCATTTTATCATCATGTTACTATACAGCAGATTTCTTTTCAGATTTGTCAAAACAATGTAGCCTTTTGGTCGAACGACGTAGATATTTCAGAACTAGGAAACACATCAAGAACATGTCCTTTGATTAAAATAAAAACAGGTCTTTACATTTACACGGCTATGGTTTTACGGAAAAATAGTCCATTTACCAAAGTTATTAATTATCAGTAAGTACTTATTTAGTATCTACATTAATGTACTATATGATAATAGCTCGAATTTTTTAGGCCTAAGTTTATATTTACTGTTTTAGCCTTAAAAGAATCAAAGAAGCTGGATTTTTTAACTATCTTGATTCTAAATTTACCTTACAGCAAAATCCTTCATTGACTAAACATAATTACACAAATATTACTTTTTGGCACACATCTGCTCTACTGGCGATTATTGCTGGTGGTGTGGTTTTGTCTCTCATGATATTATGCCTCGAAAAAATGGATTACAACTCGTATAGTAAAATCAGAATGATTAATTATTAAACAATACAATATTGTCAAATAAGAAATAAATATGTTTAACAACAATAATGCACGCCAATAACTACTTTGCAATCAGCAATCACGCCACATTATTATAGAAAATGAATTCGTGTATATTTCAGACTTCCCGTGTGAAAATTTGCCCAGATTATCCCATACTATAATTGGGCGTCAATGTGCGTCCAACGGGTAGCTCAAATATGAAAAAAAAATTAAAGAGATTCGATTGTTTTCATTATATAATTAAATAAATGCAAAGTGTGATTAGTACTGCACTTTATTCAATAATTCATATTCCTGAATTAATAAAACTCAAGTTTCCAGGGCTAGTCACTGTTTATTTTATACTCAAGTTTTTATCTAGCTTATATAAGCGACGAAGAATAATTAAATTTAAGATTTGATATCGATTGGTTCATGTTTTAAATATGTTTAATTATAATTAATCCATAATTTGTTCATTTGTTAAATATACCCGTGTAGAAATTTCCAGACCTGACCCAGACCGGTGATGAAACGCCCGGCCCGATCGGGCCCCGATCTGCCCGACCAAGCCCGGGTCTGGGCCTGGTCGGGCCATGTGTTTCATCCCCGGTCTGAAAACCCCCGATCTGGACCCGATCTGGGCCAGATTCCCCAATCTGAGCCCGATCGGGGCCACAGCAAAATTTCTACTCTGGTATCGATCCCATTTTAATATTTTATCGTTAATTCCCGTGCAGAAATTCCCAAACCTGGCCCAGATCGGTGATGGAACGCAGAACCTGATCGGGCCCAGACCTAGCACTATCGAGCCAGATCTGGGCCCGGTCTGGTTCTGCGTTCCATCACCGATCTGAAATCATCCGATCTGGGCCCGACAAGGGCCACAGCAAAATTTCTACACGGGTTGGTCAGCCCAAATAACCCGTGTAGAAATTTTGCTGTGGCCCCTATCGGGCCCAGGTCGGATGATTTCAGATCGGTGATGGAACGCTGAACCAGACTGGGCCCAGATCTGGCTCGATCGTGCTAGGTCTGGGCCCGATCAGGTTCTGCGTTCCATCACCGATCTGGGCCAGGCTTGGGAATTTCTGCACGGGAATAACTGGGTAGAAAAAATATTGCCCAACTAGTTTCCCCTAATATTGGTTTTAGTTGGTATGATCGTTACAACCCAAAATGGGCCCAACTTAGAGATCCCAGTTGGGCCCCAGTTGGTACTTGGTCTGGCCCCAGTCGATGTTTCCACACGGGTTGTTCAGTATTTCTTATTATTAGAGTATACATCCTAGTAATATAAATATACATATATGTATAGTGTATATATTAAACGGGGAAACATATACATGTTAATATTTCATTAGTAAATCATATAAATATTAAATGAAATTGACTTTGAAGAGTAACTATCAGATATGGAAAATACTGAATAAATAAGAATGTTAAAAAATGTAACAATTAATCAAGAACGTCCATTATATATATTAACTCTCGATCCACTTTCACTATAAAAGACTGCACTTCCAATGTTTTCTGGTGATATCAAAAAGAGGTTTTAATCGAAAGATGAAATCCTTAATCTACTTAACATTTCTGAAATTGGGATATTTGATGCATTATACAACATTATCTGCCTTGCAAACAACAGATAACGTAAATTTCATTTCCGATATTTTCAATGTGTACAAACCGAACTCAATCATTCTTATACACTCTACTGATAAATGGAGTAAGTTTTTCTACTCTTTAACCCGTTGTGGTCACACCTGCGAATAATAATGTGTTGGTCATAAGGGGTCAGGTTGACCCCTCGTGAAAAAACCGTTGCCATTCTTCTTCTATTTAATATATATCGACTTTAAATTTCTACCGAACTTAGTTTAAAGTCTCTTCTTTAAGACCCAACTGTTTTTTTGCTTTTTAAATATTTTTTGCTTCCTCATATAGAGGAAACTGTGTAGTCGTTACATTTTCCAATATTTTGCTTCCTCACGAAGCTTTGTTTTTAAAATGGTTTAATTTAACTTTCCGTACTTGATAAATGTCTAATACAACATTCTAATCAATTGTCCGGATATATGTGTTACACTGAGAAAACTGTTTGGTTCTATCAACCAAAATTTGGTTGGCTCAACAAAATAATTTGGTTGCTATACAGCCAACAAAACATTTTGGTTGAGCCAACCAAACTTTTTTGTTGGATCTTTTTGTTGGCCCAAAAAAATTATTTGGTTGACACTAGGTATTGTTCAATTAATGAACTGTTTTAGCTTGTTTTTAAATGATTGTTATGTTATTTTTACTTAAATTATATTTATTTATACTAACGCATGCTTTTTACGATAAGAAAAATCGGAAAGAAATTTTTCGGCGACCGGGATTCGAACTACCTATAAACACTTATCTCTAACCTCTAACGTATCGAATGCAACTTAAACCACACGGCTAACCTAGCACTTATAATATTTTATAAAAATCTCAGCAAAGTATAACATAAGCAAGGGCTGGCGAACACTCATGCGTAGTCGTGCATCTAATTTGTTTGGTTGGGCCAACAAAACATTTTTGTTAGGCCAACTAAAAGACTCAACAAAAGAATTTGGTTGGTTCAACAAAATATTTTGTTAGCCCAACAAAATAATTTTGTGTTGACAACCAAAATTTGGTTGAGGCAACAAAAACTGTACAACAAAACGTTTTTGTTGCCATGACTAAATTTTTTTTTTCAGTGTAATGTGTGTGTATGTGTGTATAGATGTTGCCGTTTTTTGTCGCCCTCTTAACTTAAAGACAGTTTTAAATAAATTGATGGTATATATGGGCACCACCAATATCTCAAAACGTGCCTAAATTTTTTAATTTTCTTGAAAAATCAAAAATTCAAATTTTGAGCCAAATAATGATCATTTTTGATAGGATGAGTAGTTTTCGTGACTCCTTGAACCAGAAAAACATGTTTTGCTTCCTCATAGAGGAAGCTTTGTAGTCGTTACATTTTCCAATATTTTTAAAATGACAAAGCTTCCTCTATGAGGAAGCAAAAAACACTAAAAAAAAATTTTTTTAATATTAGATATTAGACCTCAAACTTCGCCTGGGGTCAAATGGACTCCAAGTGACCACAACGGGTTAATTACAGTTCACTCTTCTCAAAAATAGCGTATTAATTTTCAACTAATTGTCTGTAGACTGGTCGCAGATGAAGTTAATTTTCAATATCCAATTACTACTCTCGCAGAAAAAAATTTTGACTTTGACTCTAAGTTTAGAAGAAATAGCCTCTTTTAAAAATAACAGATTAAGTAATATTAAAAACGATACTAAAACGATGAGTGTCTTTTTCCTGACAACCGAAAAGGCTTTAAAAGAAATGAAAGTTGTACCAATGAGATACCTAAGCAAGTTGATAAACATTCTTCTTTTCACAAATAAAACAGAACCTTTATTACAATTTTGCATGAATCCGACTGACAATGAATTTCTTTTTCGAAAAGATATATCGTTTATTGTAAAATGTTATAAAGACAGTGTAATTAAAAAATGGCGGCCCTTAAACTCGAAGCAAATGAGTGTTTTCGAATGGGCTACATGGCTACCAAAAAGGGGACTTATTCTTAAAGAGGAGAACTTAGAGTACAAAGATTATTTTAATCAATTGAATGGACAAGTTTTGATTGTTACATCAGTAAAGGAACAAGAAAAATTAATGCAGTTTACTGACAATATATTACTCGCTCTTGAATTGGCTGCCAATTTGACAATCATAAAAATTGAAGCACAGGAGTCTTATGGTTCTTGGGATGAAAAGAATCAATCGTGGACGGGTGCGACTGGACTGATTGCAAATGGCAAGGTTGATATTGCGGCATCTCTATTCTTAATGACTTCAAACAGAATTGATAGTAT
The DNA here is from genome assembly GCA_904066005.1 of Synergus itoensis. Lineage (NCBI taxonomy): Eukaryota > Metazoa > Arthropoda > Insecta > Hymenoptera > Cynipidae > Synergus > Synergus itoensis. Next base: position 8,600 of record CAJFCP010025549.1, read on the forward strand.
TGATTACTCTGTTCCAATAAAGAATTTAGAAATGTGCCTTTACATCAGAGATCCTTCGGATAAAGTATCTGTGTTCTGGACAATATACCTCAAGGTAAGCGGATATAATAAATCATCCCAAGTGCGAAATCACATACGGCCCAGCATTGGCCCAGCGTCGGCAAAAATTTTGTCGAAGCTCGGCTGCCATTACCGCGCCAATGACGGAATGATAATTCCGGTCTGCACTTGGCAGCCAAGGCTTGGCTGCCATTGTCGGCCCAACACTGGCTGCCAGTATTGGCCCGAAATCAGAAATTACAATAAAAAATAAAAATAAATGTTATTAATTAAGAACATGTTTTATTCGTAGATATATTATGGATATACTTATAACTAATTGTTATTTGTAAATTTTAACGCTTATATAACAAATAAAATTTCGCACACGCGGAAGGAATCGAACGCACGACCTATCGGACGGAAGTCAATAACCTAAACCATTACCCTAACTCATGAGTTGATGTCCCAACATTTTTTCCACGATACACTCAACCATACACAAATAATAAATTATTTCAAAATAATTTCATTAAAAAAAGCTTTTGCGTTAACAATGAATAAAATATGTATATTGTATATATATTATGTTTTTCATACTTTTAATGTTCACTTTTATAAAACATAAAACCGTAGTATTTATTGATATAGTAGGATATTTTAATATTTACAGAATAAAAATTTTTGGCAAAATTAATATATTTCTTAATTACAAATTTCTGGCCATTGCTGGGCCAGACTCTGGCTTTTCTACTTCCAACATGATTTACCGGAGTAATATACTGAATTTAGGCCCAATAAAGTGCCATTGCTGGGCCAGAGTCTGGCTTTTCTACTTCCGACATGATTTTCCGGAGTAATACCAACTTTCGGCCCAGCAAAGTGCCATTCCTGGGCCAAGCTTCGGGAAATCTTGGCAAATTTAAAATGCCAATACTGGGACAACACTGGGCCGATTAAAATGCCGATATTGGCCCTACAATGTTAGCCGATCTTCGGCTGCCGAAATTGGACCAAGTCTGGGCCGTATGTCCAGCTCCGGCAATTCGCACTTGGGATGTTGTTAAAAAGTACACAAATTACAAAATTTAAAAAAAATGTCACTATTCTGCTATAAATATTTTAGCCATTCACGACAGGAAGCTGGACAGCAATAGTCCTGTTTTTTAAACTGTCACATCTTCTTCTGACGTTTATAAAAACAACAAGAGAAAAATATTTTGGCAATGGAAGATTTGTTCTAGAAAATTATCTAACTATTTGCAGATGTTTCTTTCAACAAAGTTTACCAGGTAAAAAAAATAATCCTGCTCGAGATTAAAATTAAATGCAGTCTAAACTTTCGTGATGTATTTCATCTGCAGAATTTCCAACAGCGTCGTCACTTCGAATAGCTTATTTTACTATTTTTTTTTCCGCTTTTTGCATTCTCAGTATTTACACTGGATGCTTCACAAGTTATACGACAGTCTCCACCAAAATTGTACCTTTTGAATCGGTAGAGGATTTCTTAAAGGATGGATCTTATCAAGTGGCAGTTATTAAAAACACCGAAAACTACGACTTCTTTCAAGTAAGAATAAGTGTGAAGAAACTCGAAACATTTATATATACCCTGCTGGAAGTAAAGATATATAAATCCTATCCCTTTCTATCTCTTTCTATCCCTAATATAGAAAGGGATAAAGATTTTTTATATTTTATTTTCTATATCTTGCCTATACCCGCATATCTCTTTCTATCTCCATATTAATCTACGTTCACGCCTATCTTTTTGAATCTCCTCTTTTCTATTCCTTTTTATCTCTTGCTTATCTACATCCATGCCTATCTCTTTCAATCCACACTTATCTACCTCTTTCAATCTATTTTCTATTCCCGTCTATCTATTTCTATCTCCTTTTCAATCAAACTTTGCTCTATCTCTTTGAATCCGCACTTCTCTATCTCTATTTATCTCTCGCCTATTACAGTCTATCTCTTTCTATCTCCTTGTTACTCAAAATCGCTCTTATCTCTTTCAATCGTCTCTTCTCTATTCCTTCATATCTTTTGCCTATTCTTGTCTATCCCTTTCTATTTCCATCTCAATCCACATCCACGTCTATCTCTTTGAATCCACACTTCTCTATCTCTATCTATCTATTGCCTAACACAGTCTATCCCTTTCTATTTCCATGTCAAACTCAATTCGTTCCTATCTCTTTCAATCCCTACTTCTCTCTATTCCTTTCTATCTCATGCCTATTCTCTCGTCTATTCCTTTCTATCATCTTGTCAATAAAAATTCGCTCCTATCTCTTTTAATCCCCACTTTTCTATCCCTTTAAAACTCGCCGATCCCCATCTATCTTTTTCTACCTCCTTGTAAATCTACATTCACTTCTATGTGTTTCAATCCATTAATTTCTATCCCAACCTAGTTCTAAGCTTATCTCTTTCAATGTCTTCTTATCAGTCTCAGCTTAAGAATGCAAGGGAATAATTTTTAAATTATACTAATAATATGTTTTTAGATTATAAAGAAATTTGCCTTTAAAATAAGTCCAAGAAATTTTTCAAATGTTCACTGTTTCAACAACGTTGATATTTGGCGTTTTTTTGTAATAACTTCCTTAAAAATAGACAAAACGATTAATGGGTTAATTTTAAGCACAATCTTGATAGCTTTTAACTTACTTAAAAGAAAAAATGTAATCTGTGATGTGTAATTAAGAGAACTTAAACTATAATCGAACAACAGGTGGTCTCATAAATGCTGACGGATAGTGTATATATTCCCCCAATTTACTCCTAAATAAATAGAGCGGATTATAGATGAATAGACGAGTGATAGATTTAGAGGCTGGATTAGAAATGAGGAGATTAAAAGAAAGAGATTATATAGTGATTCTTACGACTTTCAAAAAGATTGAAAAAGATAGGGATTGATATACATAAGAGATAGATAGGGATAGAGCTAGATTGGATGAGTGATATTGGTTTTTACAACATAAGTTCTAAATCCTTCGTTAGCTCAGTGGATTAAGCGCTCGACTGTGGACTCGATGCACACGGGTTCGCATCCCTATAGATGCAGATTTTTCAGTGCTATATGCGTTAGTGGTAAGATTAGAATAATATTTATGTACAAAATATTGTATTTATAAAATTAATATACGTATTTAATAGTATATTGTGCAACAAGTGCGGAAAGTAGGCAGTTCCAAACGAGTGTGAAGTTTACTGTACGAGCCAGAGGCGTATCTGAGGCAAGTTGGAGGCAAGTCGGAGGCGAGTTGGAGGCAAGCCGAAGACGAGCCAGAAACGAGTTGGAGGCGAGCCGGAAACGAGTTGGAGGCGAGGCGAAGGCGAGCCGAAAACGAGCCGTAGACGAGCCGGAAACGAGCCGCAGATGAGCCGATGGCAAGTACAGTAAACTTCGCAAGAGTTATGACTGCCTACTTTCCGTACCTGTTTCACACGATACTTTTTATAACAAATGCATGGAATGTTCGATTTGAGAATATATTATTTTGACACCTAAAGCCAGCAGTGAGGTTATGTTACTGTACTGGATTCCGGCCATTCTCCATGAAAGTAGTTTGGGATCGAAGTGCGCATGCGCGACAGCTACAAAAAGTTGACTTACTCAAAGTACGCATGCGCAACAGTTACAAAAAGTCGATCTTGCTTAAAGTACGCATGCGCAACAGTTACAAAAAGTCTTTTTGTAACTGCTTTTTAACACAGTTCTAGAATTGGTCACTTTTCGCAATGCTATTCATGCCTCGAAAATCGAACATTCCGTGCATGTGTTACAAAAAATATTAAAAGTAATATGATAATAAGGGAGAGATAACCTTAGGGATAGAAAGAGATAACAATTTCTGGCAAAGGAGATAGATTTAGGGATAGAAAGAAATTAAAATTTTTTCTGCGTAGAGATAGACGGAGAGATAGATAGATATTACACAGGGATAGACTGAGGGATAGAAAGAGATAGCGTTTTGGGGATGCAAATCGGCTACTTGAAAGAGATAGAAAAGTTCTATTTCTTTCTATCCCCAAATTTCTATTTCTTTCTATCTCTTTACTTCCAGCAGGGATAGAACGCTTTGAAAACGTTCGAATTAAATATTAAATTTTTAGGATACACCATGGATAGAAATGAGTCGATTATTGATCAATGAAACTGAAATGCCATCGACTCCCAAAGATGCTGTAAATATGGTAATTTAAAAATGTTGGCCTTTTTCTGCGTCTCTCTCGCTAATTGTTGCATTATTATCTTAAGGTATGTCATGAAAAAGTAGCGATTTGGTCAGACGAAATGGATTTCCTTCTAGTAGAGAATTCAGAGTGCCCACTACTTAAAATAAGAACAGGAAAGTCCGTTCCGGTAGGTATGATCTTTAGCAAGGATAATCCATATACACAAATATTCAACTATCAGTAAGTATTGACTTAAAATATTTAATGATATAGAAGAAATTTGAATGATTTCTGGATTTAAGTTAACTAAATTCTATATATTAATTACATCAGTATTTCAAAACTGAGGGAATCTGGCCTTTTAAGCTACTTAGAGTCAAAGATTGAATTTGATGAATATAATTCACGTTCAGACTCACAACTTTATTATACATATGAAATAGTTACTTTTTGGCATATATCATCACTTGCGGTGCTCATAACAGGAGGAGTCCTTCTAGCTGTCATAATATTATGTTTCGAAAAGTTCTACTTCGGCCAATATTACAAGAAAATATTTGATAAAATCTGCTGAAGAAAAAACAAACTCGTTCAATCTGCAGTGTCTCCAATGAAGAGAAAACTTCAAATGATTGAAAAAAAATGTACTTCATAATGTATTTTTACATTTTTTTTTTATATTGATTAAGCTCTTTTATCTGTTTTATATTTACGATATAATTTAATATGCACATGAATTTAATTTTTATTTTATATGTATTATAAAATATGTTTATCACATGCCTCATTTATTATTCGAGGATTATGGCTTACAAAAAGACATTAGTTACCTGATACAATACAAGATTTGACGTAAAATGGTCTCATTTAATTTTTTTTTACTATCTTAAAAAGTACAGTATAAAAAGATGACTTGTTTGAGCTTTTGTATTAATAAAATATATCTGCTGTTCGTTTGTATTTGGTAACTAGTGATAGGAAAAAATCGATTTTTATTATCACGAAATCATGAAATCAATATTGCTTTCAATATATTTGACATTGAAGATATCAATGATATCAACAGAAGATAGCGTGAATTTAATTTTAGATATTTATAATGAGTGCAAATCATCATCTATAACTCTTGTACATTTTACTGATAATCACAGTAAGTGCAGTGTCTTATTATACTTTTGGTTTATTTAACACTTCTAAAAAATGTTACTTTGTAATTTTTTCTAGACTGGGCACAAACGCAATTCATTTTCAATACACAATTGTCATTGATGCGAAAACAAATAATGACACTGGCTATAAATTTCGAAGAAAAATTCCCATTTAGTACCAGCAACGATTTTTCAAATATCAAAAGAATAAACCCAGACACTAGTCAACTGAGTGTTTTTTTTCTCTCGTCCAAAAGAGATGTGAAGAAAATTAAGGGTTTGACGAAAGCTTATCGAAGCAAGTTAGTCAATCTGCTTTTTTTCTTAAAAACTGACGAGACACCTTTACTTGAGTATTGCATGAGTCCGACAGGAAATCCATTTCTTTTACGAGGAGATATGTTTTTTCTTGTTAAATGCGATCAAGACAATATAATTCGAGAATGGCGTCCTTTAAATAAAAACCAAATGACAATTATTGAATGGGCTACATGGGAATCAGAAACTGGACTCTTGAAAATGGACAAATTAACGATTAAAGAGAGGAATGACATGACTGGACAAGTAATAGTCACAACATCTGTGCAGGTAACACGCAAAATAATAATCATTGATTAATAATCCTATCTTAAAAAAGTGGTGTCACGAAATGTCTCGAAAATCTCGCAAACATTGTTGTTGTAAACCTGATTGGCTTTTGAATGACTTGAAGTTGAAAGAAGAAAAACACCCTATTGAAAAAATCCTCGAGGAAATCCTCGTGTTATTTTCGGACGAGGAAAATACGAGGAAATCCGCGAGGATTTTTAAATTCCTCGAGGAATTCTGCGAGGATTAATTCTCTGACTGGAGGATTTCCTTGAGGAATTTGAAAATCCTCGCGGATTTCCTCGAGGAATTCGAAAATCCTCGCGGATTTCCTCGTGTTTTCCTCGTCCGAAAATAACACGAGGATTTCCTCGAGGATTTTTTTAATAGGGACAAACTAATGGCGCAAAAACATTTCACGAAAACCTTCGAAATCCCTTAAAATTCGTTAAGATTTCTTCAAACTCCCAGAAACCTCTTAAAATCCCTTGAAAATTCACAAAAATCATTAAAATCATGAATCTCTTGAAATCCAAGTGAAAATTCGCAAAAATCTCCAAAAATTCTTAAAAACCTCTTGGAATTTCTTAACATTTAAAATCTCATAAAATCTTTAGAAATATTATCAAATTCCATGAAAACCTTAAAAATTCTACAAAACCTTTTAAAAATTATAAAAATCTCATAAAATTCTTTAAAATTTTACGACAACCTTCAAAATCCTTTTAAATTCCACAAAATCTTTTAAAAATCATAAAATTATTAGAAATCTCATAAAATTTCATAAAATTCTTAAAAATCCCATAAAATATTTTTTCAATTATTCAAATCCCTAGCATTCTTTTAAAATTCCTGGAAATTTTGTGAGAAAATTTAAAATTCCCTTAAAATTCTCTTAAGGGTGTTGCAGCGCCGGAAAAAAAGTAATTTCGTAGATTTGATCCCAAATTCGCAAAAATGCACGGTTTTAAGTGCCGTTTGGCAGAGAAGTGTTTTTCGATGTGAGGATGGGGGCTTAGTGTCTGTTTTTCAAAAAAACTAATTTTTTTTGCTAAAATGGAAACGTTTCGCCTAACCTAACCTAAAACCTAACCATAGCCGAAACGTTTCCATTTTAGCCAAAAAAATTAGTTTTTTAGAAAAACAGACACTAAGCCCCCTTCCTCACATCGAGAAACACTTCTCTGCCAAACGGTACTTAAAACAGTGCATTTTTGTGAATTTGGGATCAAATCTACGAAATTACTTTTTATCCTGCGCTGCAACACCCTTAAGGGGCCATCCATAAACCACGTGGACAGTTTTTCACCACTTTTTGACCCCCCCCTCCCCCCATCGTGGACAGAATCCCATGTATAATTTTTTGAATATACATGGATCGTGGAATTTTGTCATACCCCCCCTCCCCCCATAACCTCTCCACGTGGTTTATTGATGGCCCCTAAAACACCCAGAAACCTTTTCACATCACTAAAAATTTCACAAAAACCTTCCAAATCGCTTAAAATTCGTTGAAATCTCTTAAAATTAGTGAAAACCTCTTAAAATTCTCAGAAACTTCTTGAAACTCTTTGAATTCTAGGATAAAGTTTAAAGTCCCTTTACATCGTTTAAAATTCATTAAAATTATAATAAATTTCATTAAATTTCACAAAATCTCTAAAGAATCATACAAAATCTTTTGAATTCGCTTAATATTCCTCGCACGAAAACATTAGAAATCGCTTAAATTCTTAGAAACCTCATAATCTTCCTCAAAATTTCAAAACATTTCAAATCCCTTAAAATTCTCTACCTTTAAAAAATCTCTTAAAATTTCATGAATTCCGTTCAAATTCCGCGAAATATCCTGAAATCCTTAAAATTCCAGGAAATCTTTTAAAAATCCTAAAAATCTTTAGAACTTCATAAAAATCACTTGAAAATTGTCAAAATCCATTAAAATTCTTAGAAACCTTTTGAAGCTCTCTAAAAACGATGATGTAACGAACTGTCTCTAAAACCTCGCATAAATTTTATTATTGTTTTAAATCTGCTCTCTAAATTTGAATCAGCGAAATTTGATTGGTTTTTGAATGACTTGAAGTTGTAAGAAGTAAAATAAATAATCGTGCGCGCAGCGCACGTGTTGGTTAGCTAGTAATTATTAAAATATTTATTTCTATGACATTAGGATGAAGAAAGTATTATGCATTACGCCGATAGTGTGCTACTTGCTCTCCAGGAGAGTGCAAATTTTACGATAAAAAAAGTCGATGTTCCTAATGAAGACTCATATTGGAATCCAAGCACAAAAACTGGTGCATTTAGTTTACTTGCAAATGGCGAAATCGATTTAATATCGTCACTTTATCTATTGATACCACACAGACTTGAATTTGCAGATTTCTCTATGCCTGTGAAAGAACCAAAAATCTACTTTTACGTAAGGGTACCTTCCAGTAGAGTACAACCTTCATGGTTGGGGTACTTCAAGGTAATTTTATTGTCAATGATATATGTAATAGTATAATTAAATAATAGTAAATGCATTAGCCCTTCAGATTCGAAGTTTGGATAGCTACAGTATTATTATATGTGGCTATACTTGCTTTTCTCATCTTCATGAAGAAACATGCTGTCTACAAAAACTTTCTCATAGAAGATTATCTGAATATTTGGGGATGCTGTTGTCAGCAAGGCGTATCAGATTTTCCAACACAAACTTCTCTACGAATTTTTTATAGTACGATTTTCATTTTTGCGTTCTTTATTACATCTCTCTACTCCGCGTGTTTTGTAAGCGATCTCACTATAAGTGATGAAAAACTACCGTTCAATTCCGTTGAAAGTTTTGTGGAAGATGGATCGTATAAAGTAACAACGTTTGACGAAGCTTATATATACTTCGAGGTAAGAAGAAAGGGATATTTTTTACCATCAGTCTATTGTGCAATCCATGTTATTTCATTTTTCTTTCTACTTTTATTACACATCAAACGCTTCTCTACTTTTAGGATACAGGAAAATCACCTCTTATTATTAAACAGCTTGTTAAATTAATGATAAAAAGGAAAGATGCGCCAAAGAACACTCAAGAAATTTTAAACATGGTAATAAAGTTTATAGATCATTCTCAGATCATGTGCAGATCATTCTATAAAACGTATACTATTTGCATCTCGATTTGCATCACCTGGGGAACGATTATATGTAATTTTTCACTTCCACTTCCACTTTCACTTTCACTTTGACATTTAGGTTTTTCACTTTTTGTTTTTCATTTTTTTCAAAAATACGGGAATGTTAATTTTGACGTTTATCTATTTTTTATTCATCGTTTTTCAAAGATTCCAAATTTTCAAATAAGAAATAAATATGCGAACCGCTTACAATAATTATTCGGTATTGATGGGTTGAAGTTTCAGACCCCTACAGTCTGACGAAAAATATTTAAAAATATTTCCAAAATTCTCAAAACCCCAGATTTTTATGTATTTAATTAGCAAAAATTTACCAGATGTTGTCCAGAATTTTGAAAAAATTTCATAGGATTTAAAAAAATTTTAAAGAGACTTTAAAGGTTTGCAAAAAAGGTGTTTTCAGAGATTGCACGAAATTGTAAGACATTTTAACTGATTTGAACGAATTTGAAGGAATTTGAAGAAATTTCAAGGTACTTCAAGAGATTTTAATGAACTTTGAGGGATTTTAATATATTTTTAATGATTTTAAGACATTTACAGAAGATTAAAGAAGTTTTTAATAATTTCAAGTAAAAGTCCTTGCATTTTCTTAAAGTTACTTAAAAAATCTGACGAAATCCTTTAAGATGTCTTGAAATCTTCTGAAAACTCTTGAAAATCATTAAACTCTTTTGAACTCTTTCAAGAATGTTTTGAAGTTCCTTATAATTAAATAAAATTCCTTAAAATATCTTGAAACTTCCTAAAATCACTTAAAGTCTCTATATAAAATCCCTTGAAATTCATTAAAGTCACTTGAAATCTCTTAAAAACACCGGAAACGCCTGGTTTTTGATTTTAGAAACTTTGTTTCATATTCTTAATTGAAGAAGTGTAAAAAAAATTTACAAATAAAAAATGTTCGTCAGACAGAAGTCTGCAACTACAACCCAATTTCGTCAGGTTTAAAACGTCAAAATTGACATCACGTGTATTTGCAAAAAGTTAAAAGTTACATAATTGCTCCCCTGTTTTCACAGCTTTTTAAAAATAATTATTTCCAGATTTGTCATTACGATATAGTTTTTATGACAATGAACGTGGATTTAATGTTTAAGAAGGTAAAAACATGCCCTTTGACTAAAGTGAATTTAGGTCGAGGGGTCGGTCGTACTGCTATGATGCTAACCAAAAATAGTCCTTACACAAGGATACTTAACTACCAGTGAGTAATGAGTATATTCCTTAATTAATTAACATTAATTCTTATAACTACCTAATAGATTTGTTAACTATATTGAAATGAAAAATTGAATTTCAGTTTTGCAAAATTGAGAGAGAGTGGTATTTTACAGTACCTCGAAACTAAATCAGAAGTTCCGCAAATTTCTTCAAATTACGAAGTCACATATAAGAGTGTAACTTTTCACCACATTATTCCGCTTTTATCACTCGTCGTTGGAAGCGTCCTTCTTTCTGCTATCATAGTATTTTTCGAGAAAATCTGCTTCAACTGGTTGCATGAAAAATGATAATAAAATGTTCAATATCAATATTGGATTCTGAATTACTGTGAAATATAAGAATCACAAATAAATTTGAAGGCTTTAGTTTACGAATAGCGAGTTACCCGTGTGGAAATGTGCCCAGATTAGCCCATACTATAATTGGGCGCCAATGTGCGCCCAACTGGGTAGCCCAAATATGAAAAAAAAATTAAAGAGATTCGATTGTTTTCATTATATAATTAAATAAATGCAAAGTTTGATTAACACTGCACTTCTTTCAATAATTCATATTCCTGAATTATTAAAACTAAAGTTTCTAGAGCCAGTCACTGTTTTGTTTATACTTAAGTTTTTATCTAGCTTAGAAGCGACGAAGAATAATTAAATTTAAGATTTGATATCGATTGGTTCATGTTTTAAATATGTTTAATTATAATTAATCCATAATTTGTTCATTTGTTAAATATATCGATCGGTTCATATGTAAAGATTAAAAAAAAAGCAATAAATCTTGTTTGTGCAAAAACAAGTTTTCTTTATAATATACTTAACACAAAGATTAATCAATTTTAATATTTTATTGTTAATTGGTCAGCCCACATTCAGCCCAAATAATAACTGGGTAAAAAAAGTATTGCCCAACTTGGGCCCAACTAGTTTCCCCTAATATGGGTTTTAGTTGATATGAGCGTTACAACCCAAAATGGGCCCCACTTAGAGATTCCAGTTGGGCCCCAGTTGGTACTTGGGCAAACTATCTGGAACCCAGTCTGGCCCCAATCGATGTTACCATCCGGGTACTTATTTTTAATACCTAAATAATAGAGAATTTTTCGAAGAAATCCTGGTCAGTTAATTTTTTTCAACTCACACTCTGTAATTAAATTTATTTTCACGCGGAGTTGTCATGAAGAGAAACACGTGTTTTTCCGTCTCATCTTTTCTACAAGACTTCTCAATCATCTCTCTTTTTTCTCTCTTCACTCTTTAATTCTCCTAATCACAGGTTAATATCGTTAGGACGAAATTACAAGGCAAAGGATGTGACTCCGATGAAGACCTATTGTGAAGATCACGTAGAAGCGATCATTAGGAATCGAATGTTGGAACGGACGGAGAATGATGACGAGTTCCTCAATTTTGTAATTACGATACGCGCAGATACCACCCTGACACATTCGTCTAGGCATTCTCGGGTTTAATAGTCGCCATCGAGAATCCGAAATGGAGACGAAGATTATCGGTTCTAGCAGCAATCAGCGATTTAAAAAGATGAATTGATTTTATTGCTGAACAAAGGGAAATTTCCTCAAACGAAATGATTATCAATCATAGAGGCACGAAACATTTAATTTAAAGAAAATTTTTTTCTACAAGTATATAAAAAAGAAATTTATTTTTTAAAGTCGATCTCGAGACCTAGGGTTCGATTATGTAACTTTTCGCTTTTTGCTTTTCGCTTTTACCTTTCACTTTTCGCTTTTCGCTTCTCGTTTTTCGTCTTTTTCAAATTTATGCCATTTCCTGAGTTCTGTCACTTTTGACGTTTTAAATGTCACAAAATTATAATTTTACCCGCACTTAATTCTATTTTTTAATAAATCGGGATCCCGCCGGGCTTTTTATGCGTAAAGATTTGTTTTTGCGAGGTTAGTATGACAGACTCCACGTGGACGCATATAAAAATAAACAAATTATTTCAAAATAAAAACCCGAAAAAACTGCTACGCTGCACACCGTTTTCATCCCCCAAAAAATTTTTTTTTCGTTTCTTATACTGCCACGACGCCATTTTGTTGTAAATACATAAATAAAAAATATTTTTATATGTAATAAAGCTCTAAATTTTTTTTTCATCCACCACATACAACTCGAGAAAAAAATTCACAAAAAAAGCTTCTTTTTTCGACGCGCCTGGGTAGTTATTTTTACAATCTTTTAAAAATTTTCAATATTATTTAAAATCCTTTGAAAAAATTAACAAAATGTGTAAATTAATTCAAAATCTTAGAACTCCCCTGACTTCTGTAAACATTCTTAAAAATAACTTGAAATCTATTTATATCGCTTTAAATTCTCCTGAAATCCTTTAGGAAATCTTGATATCTTTGAAATCTTGGAAAATATCTTAAAATTCTTTTAAATTCTTTAGAATCACTTAAAATTTTTTGAAATCTCCTTAAATTCCTTAAAATCACTTGAAATCTCTTAAAATTCACTAAAATCTCTTAAAGTCATTTACGATACCTTATAATTTTTTATATCTTGTGAAAGCTCTGAAAATCCTTATATTCTTTGAAAATCCTTTTAATTCCCTAGAATCACTTAAAATTTCTTTAAATCTCCTTAAATTCCTTAAAATCATTTGAAATCTTTTAAAAATCCTTTAAAATTCTTTAATATCGTTTAAAATCCCTTCAAATACTAAAAAAAAAATATATAATACTCAAGAATTTTGAAACTCTCGTGAACTACATATTTTTAAATTCTTTTAAAATTTCTAGAAATCAATCTATGTAATTAATAGAAATGTAATTAATACCTCTTGTTTATAATAGGACTTTTGTTTTCAGAAAATCAGTGCCGTAACGGTAAATTTTGACGCCCTGGGCAAAAGTAGGTCAGTGCGCCCTTCATATACCCCCCCCCTCCGAAGAATATTAATTTTTACTTATATCCTATTTCTAAAAAGATGTAAATTTATTTTAAATTTATCGAGATACTTAAAAAATTTTTGAACAAATTTTTGAAAAAATTTTGATAATTTGTTTGCTTGACCTGCGCCCTCCCGGAGCTTGCGCCCCGGGCAGTTGCCCCGGTCGCCCCGCCCTCGTTACGACACTGCAGAAAATTAAATAGTTTAATATTCAAATATTTTGAAAAATGATTCCACAGAATACTTTTTTAATCCTGATGGGGTATTGACTAGTTTTTCCTAGGTGGGGTATTTACTAGGGCATTTTTTGGGTAAACTGACAATGCCCTGGCCAATTTTCCTTAAGTAGGGCAAAATTCTGTCAAAGCGTTACAAACCTTGTGTGGGCCTTGCCAGGTTACCTAGTTAGAGCCACATCAGAAGTAGGTAAAATTGACCAGGACCCTGTCAGAACCCCATCAATATTTCTGCATTTTGCGACAATTTGATCTTAAAATAAAAAGGTGATACTTTACAATTTAGTCTGAATATTTTACATGTTGCAATGGTTACAGATCTTTAGATAAGTTATATCTCATTTCCTTATGATACTCGAAACGTTGACGAACGCAGGTGCAAGATGACTCAGTTTGACATTACCGTTGCTTTTAAGTGTTTCTTTTTCTGTCGCTACCAACATACACTAAGGGAAATTACAGTAAGTTTCTGACCATTTAGGTGCGATTCGAATTAAATATACATACATGGAGGCTGGTTACACTGAGCGACATAAAGTAAATCGACGCAGAATAAGCTAGCTTTTTCAAGCTTTAAATTTAAGTTAGCTTATTCTATTACTTTATATGCTTATTCTACACGACCACTTACAATAATTCATGTTCTGACTATCTCAAGCAGTAAGACTTAAGAACGGTATCCCCTATATCCCCTTGAAGTCGAGCGTTTTGCTTCGGAATGAATTTTCAAGCTCTTTGTTTATTATCATATTAGTTGGCGCACTGACCAGCCAACCAATCGAGATAATAGGCAACGTATGGACCAAATGAATATTGCTTCATAAACTAAGGGGTCCTAAAAGGGGGCTTAAAGACCCCGCTTTTGTACAATGGCTTATAATTGAAATTTGTTATTGAAATGGTTATTTGAGAAAGAGGGCTTCTGTTCATAGTCTAGTTACCACAGACAATGATGCCACAAACTCTTCCTGACTTTATATCACACGTCCGAAACGCATTAATCATGTCTTCTAATTGCTTATTTTTGACATCATAATCTTCATATTATCTCTTGTTAGATCATATTTTGAATTTAGAGTTCATTTATTGTAATATAATACCTTTAATTAATCTCTTTCAATACATGACATAAGTAATTGAAAGGGAATTCCGAACTCGAACAGTTTATATTTAGAGTTTTAGACAAAATATTAATATTAAAATTAAAATTCTTGCATTAATGAAAGTGAAGTATAGATTCTAAAGCAAGACAAAAATGAGAAAAGTTTGAGATTAGCGTTGCGTGCATATGATTGTTGCGGATAAACATATGGAACACTCATCTAATAATCAATATGTAACATGAAAAGTTCATGTTATTATCGCATTTATAAAATATGAAAATGTCAAGGACATAATTATTAATTAGTCTTAAAAAGATCTACAAATTCTCCTTTTACCATTTTTTGATAGGATGAGCATTTTCGTTTTAAGGCTGATGGAGCAAAAGACAAAAAAAGTATAAATAGACCAAAAAAATGGCGAAATCTGTGGAATGAATCAAATCTGTCATCAAAATTTTTGTCCAAAGATTGTGGACTGTAAAATGCACTGATTGAATTGCCGTTTGGCCAGGGTGAGTTTATAGACTAAACTTAGGAGGCTTGGTCCCTATGGTGTTGAAATAAATGATAGATTTGCTAAAATGTTCAAATTTCGGATGGAATAAAATCGTGGGTATCGCGGCCATTTTTTAACACGTGCTAGAGAACATGAGTGCATGCGCAATGTACTTAACCAGAGCAGACCCAGAGTGACTCCAGACTGACTCAGACAGAGAGGCA